>CP139505.1:257656887-257783231 GCA_021014915.2 Artemisia tridentata subsp. tridentata
GTTTAATCATTAAGTTCCGAAACATCATATATGATAACCACTATTAAGTGTAAAAGAACAAATTAAAAGTTTTATCAAGTTAGGATGTTATTTGATTTTGAACATTGGTTTTTTGTAATGACATTAAAACGTTATCAAGAGGGATTATAAGTGTGCTATAAAAAAACATTAAATAAGGCCCACTCATGTTAACTTATCTTAACAATTAACATATTTGATTTGTTAGTAGCCCAATATTAATAACATGAAATCTCTTATAGCCAACAATTAAAGATTTTTTAGTTTGAATGTTTATAGCGTGTTAGTAGTTTGTAAATGATTATCGGCTACATAAGGCAACTTGCACCATATTAGGTATTTTCTATTGAAGTTCCAATTGACTTGTTTCGACCTCTTTATATATATATATATATATATATATATATATATATATATATATATATATATGTAACACCCCCAACTCGAAATATGGCAGCGGAACATAGTTAGGGGTATTACTCGAGGGGTAGTGAGTCAAAATCATAGATAAACGATCTCATAACGAGATGTTTTTATAAAATACCACATTCAAATACAAAGTTCAACCATTAGAGTTCAAAAGACTCTTAACACATTAAGCAGCGGATAATAAAATAGTTTGCAGCGGAAAAATAAAGTAGTTTGCAGCGGAAAATTTAGATAGAAATAACAAAACACAACCCACAGATAGCCATCCGGAACCTTCAGCCCTTCCTCGTGCACACTTCATAAATCAAATACCTGAGATAACATGCTAAAAAGTCAACACAAAGGTTGAGTGCAATTCATAGGTTTAGTAAAATAATAGTTTGAGCACAAGAATTTTAATCTGGAAGCTTCACATATTCAATCAGGATATCTTTCGTTTGTTTCGCTAAGCTCATGACACACAATGCGTTAACCGAGGTACCAGTAACTCTGGCATAAGTCGACAATAACCGCGGAATTTCATAATCATAACATTTGCCCTCCAATAGGTATCTTGCCAAATACCTAGGTATTCGATATACAGTACACCCGTATTGCCTAACTGGTCAACAGGGATGGGACGGTCAATCCTATAGGCCTATAAACTATAATCGCGCTCACCCGCAGGTGATTAATGGTTCATGATCGAGGGTCTTGCTTTTGGCAAGGAAGGTACTTAGCATATATAGCGTCAATCAGGAATAGCATACAATAAACCATTGTGCTCAGAAAAATAGTAAGTAGCATGTATCTCCCCCATGGGTTTAAAAATAATTAAAAGTGCACAAGTGGGGCTATGAATCACACCTTAGTCACAGAGAAAACGAGATAACAATCAGATGGTACGGCACAGCAAATGAACCTCAGCACAACCTAACCAATTAAATGACATAACTCAGATATAATACTCGAAATCATTTAATAAATAATACTCGTATAAAAGGTTTTTGTTTCAATGGCGTTTGAAAGAAAATACGTTTAAGTCTCGTGTGGAAGACAAGATAAGATAAAAGATGACAAGTCGGCGAAAATGAACGAACGCTCAAGAAGACGGGGGAAAGAGAAAAGAAGGAATACGAAAGAAAGAAATAAATTAGAAGAGAATAAATAACCAAACAAACGACATCGATAGATAGTTTCGGCTTTTCCCCGTTTTTCCCAAGATAGATGTTATGATCGTTAAAACATAAGAGTTTTTAAAAAGGTTTTGGAATATTTAATAAATCGTAAATAGTTTAAGTTTATAAAACATTTTATGAAATTTCGGCATGAATTGCCCGTTTATAAAACATTTCCAAGTCATACGACTCATTTGAATATTCCAGTTATTAACAAGTTTTACAAGTTTTAATATATAATTGGACATATCATTCGCGTTAATATTAGTTGTTTAGTTTTATCGACCATTTTGTATAGTTCGGGTCCAGGTAGGCTAAGCTCTTTTGAGTCTAGCGTACCCTTCCGTCTCATGTACCAAAGGGTCCATAATAGTCCAAAGAACCAATACCGTAAATCCAATACGTCCAATCCTTGTCCACAACATTACAATATTACAATTAATATGTAAATCGAATCAATTATCATATAACCCATGTGTGTTGCAATATTATCCCACAAAGCTTATAAATATCCGAAACTCCCATCGATCACAAACAAACAATAATATTTAACGACTAACTAATATAATACGACGCAACAATATAAATACTCAACGACGACAAAATAAAATAAGCGACTCGATATACGAAATAAATAAACAACAACTCGACAAGTTATAAAACTTAGCCGTGACTCGCCACGAGTCACGGCTCGACTCAATCCGAGTCGTTGGGGCTCTCGACTAAACAAATACACAACCAATCCAAACAACACTAAATATAATCCGACACTCACAACTTACGTCTCAATACAACCTCTTAACTTACTAAATCCTAATATTAATTCATATTAACTCTTTTGAACCAAAATTATCCATTCGACACAAATAAGTTTCACACTGCCAACATAATCACCTTAACGCAAACCAAATCAAACACAACACAAATCTATTAAAATCTAATCCTAACACTAATCCTATACTAACTCTATATCAAAACATCCAAACCGACACAAACAATCCGCAACACAAAACAAATCTGAATCCGAACACAAATTCAAAACCAAACATAATCATCACCATTCGCCAACACTAAATTATTCCTAGTTAATCCTCAACTCGCCATGACTCGCCGTGAGTCACGGCTCGGCTTTGCCATGTGGCTGCCGAAACAGTAACAACCAAATGGACTCCACAACAACTTCCAAAATTCAATAAAAATCCTTCAATACTAAGAAATGAACAAAAGAACAAGAACATGTCGAAAATAATCAAACCCTCACCGAGTCAACCAAGTTGACTCGGTGAGTTTGACCGAGTCAGCCGAGAAGAAGAGAGGAGGTTCCACACGAGGGTTATACAAGTTTTTAGAACCATTTTTATTAATAAACATTTATTAAAATCGGATTAAATAAATAAATATGGAATTAGGGTTTTGTAAAAAGTTATTGAAAATAAAGATAGAGGGCGCGTGAACGCGTTTTACCGAAATAGAAGGCGGCTATGAAGGTTGTAGTGGTGGCGGTGGTGTTGGCAGCGACGGCGGTGGCGCGTGAGTGGTGATGTGGTGGGAGCCGAGGGCTCAAAAACTCCAGAAGGGTATAAAAATGGCCCATCTAATGATTCGGTAAAGAAAATGGTTCGTCGGAAAATATTCCGGTGGCCGGAATAGTCGCCGGCAGTGGTGGTGGCCGGACGGAAATGCTCGCCGGCGAGCTAGAGAGAGAGAGAAGAGGGAGAGTGTTAGTGAGAGAGTGAGTGAATAGTATGTGTGTGTTTTATTATTTTTAGGGTTTTTATATAAAAATTGAAGGGGTTGAAATGTAAATGTAAAAGTGAGGGTAGAATATGAAAATAAAAAGAAGGGGACTAATTCTGCCAACTAGTAATACTTTCCGTCAAAATGGTTCGGGGCTCATTCGACATAGCAAACGGACTCGAAAAATTACGAAACTTGCGCCATTGTTCACGAAATAATTTTTCCAATAAAAACGAGTATAAATTTGCAATACTTTCAAAAATAAATATTTTTGACAAATACGATTCGTTTCGTGCTTCCTAGGTTGTGCCGGTTCACTAATAGGGACAATATTCTCGTTTCTCGCAATAATTCTCGTTTCTCAAGCGCAAATAAGTTCAATAAAAAGTTTAAGTTCTCAGGTAATGCAAAGTTTTAAAAATAATTGGCTAGAAAAGGTTTTGGAAAATTACCGGGGTGTACAGCACATACATCATATTGGGAAATCCGTCCCGGATTTCAGTTCAACTTATCAGTCCCGGTTTCGAAGAGGTGAGGGTATTTGCGCTTGAACTGGTCCTCGCGTTCCCAGGTGAATTCGGGTCCTCTCTTGGAATTCCAGCGGACTTTCACAAGGGAAATTTTGCTCCTCTTTAATCGTTTGACCTCACGCTCCATAATCTCTACAGGTTCTTCAATAAAGTTCAGTTGCTCATCAACTTGAATCTCATCGAGTGGAATCACGGCTGTCTCATCGGACAAGCATTTCTTCAAATTAGACACGTGGAATACAGGATGTACCCTACTGAGCTCTGGTGGTAATTCTAGCTTATAAGCTACAGGACCAGCTCGGTTCAGAATCTTGAACGGTCCTATGTATCTGGGGTTCAGCTTTTCGCGTTTGCCAAATCGTATCACACCTTTCCATGGCGAGACTTTCAACATAACTCTGTCTCCAACCTGAAACTCTAGCGGTTTGCGTCTTACGTCAGCATAACTTTTCTGTCGGTCTCGTGCGATCTTCAATCGGTCTTTAATCTGCACAATCTTCTCTGTGGTCTCACGAACAAGATCTGGTCCAATGAGCTGAGCTTCCCCTACTTCAGCCCAACAAATAGGTGATTGACATTTTCGGCCATACAATGCCTCAAACGGTGCAGCCTTAATACTTGCGTGATAGCTGTTGTTGTATGAAAACTCAACCAATGGCAAATGGGTATCCCACCCATTTCCAAAATCAATCACGCAGGCCCGGAGCATATCTTCCATTGAATCGTCCTTTCACTCTAGTCATCTGTCTCCGGGTGATATGCAGTACTTATGTCGAGGTTCGTGCCAAGGAATCCTGAAGCTTCTTCCTTTGAAACATAATGTTCCATCTGAACGCTTCTCAAACTTCGTCTGTATCATTCCATAAAGATTCTCACTCTGGATATGTTCTTGTTTCACTGCTTCTTCTTGAGCACGGAGGATTTGAGCGGGAAAATTCGAATTGATGGTCATAACTAGAGCTCGAACTCGTAGAGGTTTCAACCGTTCCTTACGGCTCAAGGCATCAGCCACAACGTTTGCCTTTCCTGGGTGATATCTGATTTCACAGTCGTAATCACTTAGAGTTTCTAACCATCGTCGTTGTCTCATATTCAGCTCCTTCTGATCTAAGATATGCTGAAGACTCTTGTGATCGGTGTATACGACACACTTCGTCCCGTATAGATAGTGCCTCCATATCTTGAGTGCAAAAACTACTGCACCCAACTCTAAATCATGCGTAGTATACTTCTCCTCGTGGGTCTTAAGTTGTCGGGAAGCATATGCCATGACCTTCCCTCTCTGCATCAAAACTGCTCCTAAACCATGATAGGATGCATCGCAGTATACCACAAAATCCTCCACTCCGTCTGGCAACGCCAAAATCGGTGCACTACACAGTTTTCGCTTCAGGATTTGGAATGCTTCTTCTTCATCATTTCCCCATTCATACTTCTTATTCTTCTGAGTCAATGCAGTTAATGGTTTAGCAACCTTGGAGAATTCCTTGATGAATCTCCGGTAATAACCGGCTAATCCCAAAAATTGTCGGATCTCTGTAGCATTAGAAGGTGTTGGCCAATTCTCAATAGCTTCAATCTTCGCGGGATCTACATGCAACCCTTTGCTATCAATCACATGGCCAAGAAATTGTACTCTGCGAATCCAAAATTCACACTTAGAGAATTTGGCATACAGTTGTTCTTCCTTAAGTAATTTGAGAATTGTCGTCAGATGTTGCTTATGCTCTTCTTCAGTCTTGGAGTAAATCAAAATATCATCGATAAAGACTATGACAAACTTGTCCAAGTATGGTTTACACACTCGGTTCATGAGGTCCATGAATACAGCCGGTGCGTTTGTCAAACCAAATGGCATTACCTTGAATTCATAGTGACCATAGCGAGTCCTGAACGCCGTTTTGGGAATATCCTCTTCCCGGACTCTAAGTTGGTGGTAACCTGACCTCAGATCTATCTTCGAGTAGTAATCTGATCTTTGCAGCTGGTCAAACAAATCATCAATTCTCGGTAACGGGTAGCGATTCTTCACTGTCAGCTTGTTCAATTCGCGATAGTCAATGCACATCCTAAACGAACCATCTTTCTTCTTTTCGAACAACACCGGTGCTCCCCACGGTGATGAACTAGGTCGGATGAACCCTTTATCCAACAACTCTTGCAACTGCTTAGACAGTTCTTGCATTTCGGTAGGAGCGAGTCGATACGGTGCACGAGCCACGGGTGCAGCTCCCGGAACTAGGTCGATTAAGAACTCCACTTGTCGAGCTGGTGGAAGTCCAGGTAGATCTTCAGGAATACTGATTCCATCTTTTCAAACCATTGTGCTAAGCCGATAGCTCCTTCTGTTCCCTTGAAGGTAGTGGGTTTGCAGTTCATGAACTCTTTGTAGGTGCAGAAACGGTTCTCATAGACAGGTTGCACTCTTGCCTGTCCAACAATCTGGTTGCTAGCACCTGCTTGCCCAGCAAGCGCCGCAGCTATGCCTTCCTTAATCATTTTCTGAATCGCGGTCGGGGTCATTCTCTTAGGTGGCATAATTCTATCAATCATTACAAATGTACAACACTGTAAGTATTTTGATTGTCGTAACAGAATCATAACACAAAGGTAAATAATACAATGATACATCATAGTATAGCGTCCATTCAACACCATAATAGTACATCACCAAAATACCTCGTAGATTTGATACTCGTCGTCAGTCTTGCAAGATCTGCAAAACGACTACAAGTTTCTTATCAAATCTACTAACCGGAACTAGTCAGTTCAGTACGTACAAGGTAAACTACTACTACAATACTAAACTACTATAATAATATGATCACTAATCTCTACTAATGGTCTCCTATCTCCTCCTCATCATCCGGGTGAGGTACATCAATAAGGTGTGGGTCCATCTCTGGACTCGGTGGTGCAAGGGGGTGATCGACGAGTGCAACTGATAACTAACCGGTGGAAACTGATGTAGCCATAATACTCTCCATGGAGCATCGGGACAAGTATAAAAATTTCTAGCCAAATGTTTATAAAATAGTTTCATATAAAAATGAAATAGTAGTGAAAATACAAACATACAGTAATAAAGTACTTACGAGTGAAGTGGCACGGAAGGCTGATGGCTATCGATTTCGAAAAATGTTTTGACTCACACGAAAAATGTTTATAGTCGAGTATGACCTCGTTCTCTATAAACCTTGGCTCTTGATACCATTCTGTAACACCCCCAACTCGGAATATGGCAGCGGAACATAGTTAGGGGTATTACTCGAGGGGTAGTGAGTCAAAATCATAGATAAACGATCTCATAACGAGACGTTTTAATAAAATACCACATTCAAATACAAAGTTCAACCATTAGAGTTCAAAAGACTCTTAACACATTAAGCAGCGGATAATAAAATAGTTTGCAGCGGAAAAATAAAGTAGTTTGCAGCGGAAAATTTAGATAGAAATAACAAAACACAACCCACAGATAGCCATCCGGAACCTTCAGCCCTTCCTCGTGCACACTTCATAAATCAAATACCTGAGATAACATGCTAAAAAGTCAACACAAAGGTTGAGTGCAATTCATAGGTTTAGTAAAATAATAGTTTGAGCACAAGAATTTTAATCTGGAAGCTTCACATATTCAATCAGGATATCTTTCGTTTGTTTCGCTAAGCTCATGACACACAATGCGTTAACCGAGGTACCAGTAACTCTGGCATAAGTCGACAATAACCGCGGAATTTCATAATCATAACATTTGCCCTCCAATAGGTATCTTGCCAAATACCTAGGTATTCGATATACAGTACACCCGTATTGCCTAACTGGTCAACAGGGATGGGACGGTCAATCCTATAGGCCTATAAACTATAATCGCGCTCACCCGCAGGTGATTAATGGTTCATGATCGAGGGTCTTGCTTTTGGCAAGGAAGGTACTTAGCATATATAGCGTCAATCAGGAATAGCATACAATAAACCATTGTGCTCAGAAAAATAGTAAGTAGCATGTATCTCCCCCATGGGTTTAAAAATAATTAAAAGTGCACAAGTGGGGCTATGAATCACACCTTAGTCACAGAGAAAACGAGATAACAATCAGATGGTACGGCACAGCAAATGAACCTCAGCACAACCTAACCAATTAAATGACATAACTCAGATATAATACTCGAAATCATTTAATAAATAATACTCGTATAAAAGGTTTTTGTTTCAATGGCGTTTGAAAGAAAATACGTTTAAGTCTCGTGTGGAAGACAAGATAAGATAAAAGATGACAAGTCGGCGAAAATGAACGAACGCTCAAGAAGACGGGGGAAAGAGAAAAGTAGGAATACGAAAGAAAGAAATAAATTAGAAGAGAATAAATAACCAAACAAACGACATCGATAGATAGTTTCGGCTTTTCCCCGTTTTTCCCAAGATAGATGTTATGATCGTTAAAACATAAGAGTTTTGAAAAAGGTTTTGGAATATTTAATAAATCGTAAATAGTTTAAGTTTATAAAACATTTTATGAAATTTCGGCATGAATTGCCCGTTTATAAAACATTTCCAAGTCATACGACTCATTTGAATATTCCAGTTATTAACAAGTTTTACAAGTTTTAATATATAATTGGACATATCATTCGCGTGAATATTAGTTGTTTAGTTTTATCGACCATTTTGTATAGTTCGGGTCCAGGTAGGCTAAGCTCTTATGAGTCTAACGTACCCTTCCGTCTCATGTACCAAAGGGTCCATAATAGTCCAAAGAACCAATACCGTAAATCCAATACGTCCAATCCTTGTCCACAACATTACAATATTACAATTAATATGTAAATCGAATCAATTATCATATAACCCATGTGTGTTGCAATATTATCCCACAAAGCTTATAAATATCCGAAACTCCCATCGATCACAAACAAACAATAATATTTAACGACTAACTAATATAATACGACGCAACAATATAAATACTCAACGACGACAAAATAAAATAAGCGACTCGATATACGAAATAAATAAACAACAACTCGACAAGTTATAAAACTTAGCCGTGACTCGCCACGAGTCACGGCTCGACTCAATCCGAGTCGTTGGGGCTCTCGACTAAACAAATACACAACCAATCCAAACAACACTAAATATAATCCGACACTCACAACTTACGTCTCAATACAACCTCTTAACTTACTAAATCCTAATATTAATTCATATTAACTCTTTTGAACCAAAATTATCCATTCGACACAAATAAGTTTCACACTGCCAACATAATCACCTTAACGCAAACCAAATCAAACACAACACAAATCTATTAAAATCTAATCCTAACACTAATCCTATACTAACTCTATATCAAAACATCCAAACCGACACAAACAATCCGCAACACAAAACAAATCTGAATCCGAACACAAATTCAAAACCAAACATAATCATCACCATTCGCCAACACTAAATTATTCCTAGTTAATCCTCAACTCGCCATGACTCGCCGTGAGTCACGGCTCGGCTTTGCCATGTGGCTGCCGAAACAGTAACAACCAAATGGACTCCACAACAACTTCCAAAATTCAATAAAAATCCTTCAATACTAAGAAATGAACAAAAGAACAAGAACATGTCGAAAATAATCAAACCCTCACCGAGTCAACCAAGTTGACTCGGTGAGTTTGACCGAGTCAGCCGAGAAGAAGAGAGGAGGTTCCACACGAGGGTTATACAAGTTTTTAGAACCATTTTTATTAATAAACATTTATTAAAATCGGATTAAATAAATAAATAAATAAATATGGAATTAGGGTTTTGTAAAAAGTTATTGAAAATAAAGATAGAGGGCGCGTGAACGCGTTTTACCGAAAGAGAAGGCGGCTATGAAGGTTGTAGTGGTGGCGGTGGTGTTGGCAGCGACGGCGGTGGCGCGTGAGTGGTGATGTGGTGGGAGCCGAGGGCTCAAAAACTCCAGAAGGGTATAAAAATGGCCCATCTAATGATTCGGTAAAGAAAATGGTTCGTCGGAAAATATTCCGGTGGCCGGAATAGTCGCCGGCAGTGGTGGTGGCCGGACGGAAATGCTCGCCGGCGAGCTAGAGAGAGAGAAGAGGGAGAGTGTTAGTGAGAGAGTGAGTGAATAGTATGTGTGTGTTTTATTATTTTTAGGGTTTTTATATAAAAATGGAAGGGGTTGAAATGTAAATGTAAAAGTGAGGGTAGAATATGAAAATAAAAAGAAGGGGACTAATTCTGCCAACTAGTAATACTTTCCGTCAAAATGGTTCGGGGCTCATTCGACATAGCAAACGGACTCGAAAAATTACGAAACTTGCGCCATTGTTCACGAAATAATTTTTCCAATAAAAACGAGTATAAATTTGCAATACTTTCAAAAATAAATATTTTTGACAAATACGATTCGTTTCGTGCTTCCTAGGTTGTGCCGATTCACTAATAAGGAAAATATTCTCGTTTCTCGCAATAATTCTCGTTTCTCAAGCGCAAACAAGTTCAATAAAAAGTTTAAGTTCTCAGGTAATGCAAAGTTTTAAAAATAATTGGCTAGAAAAGGTTTTGGAAAATTACCGGGTGTTACAATATATATATATATATATATATATATATATATATATATTACAGTATTGTTATTTAAAAAAAAAAGTTAAGCATTCATATAAATTTCCATTATAACTTAAGCGGCTAAATGTATAATTACAAATAACCGCCCAAGATATAATAGAACTTCATATTAAGCCCAACACATACATCTCATGCACATCGCGTTTTATAAAGTAGCTTCAAGTTTACTATTTTATCTATGTGGGACATCATGTAGTTATTTACATAAAGCTTATATACTCAATAATGTTGTACAATGTTTTGTTTTAGGTTTCTCACTTTTATTGTGTATTTTGTAAAATACACAGGAAGCCCACATTTTTATGATCATTGCATATAAATAAGTAAGATCCTTATAAATTATAAAGTTGTAGAGCGTATGAGCGTCTATCACGTTGCATTAGATTATCAATAAAGCTTCTTTATACACAACATTTTTAGTTGATTTACCGTAGTTTCCATCTTCGTCACAACATAAGATTTTCATTCCTTTATTGCTTTTAACTTTTGATACGGCTACGTATAGTTGTCCATATAATGGGATAAAAAAAACATTAAATAAGGCCCACCCATGTTAACTTATCTTAACAATTAACATATAATGGGCATGATTTCTGTAAATAAATTGTACATGTTTATAGCGTGTTAGTAGTTTGTAAATGATTATCGGCTACATAAGGCAACTTGCACCCTATTAGGTATTTTCTATTGAAGTTCCATTTGTATTAGAGCTTTAAGGCAAATGTAAAGGTTTTTCCTTTACATATATATCAGTAACAAATGCATGAAGTACATGCAAATATATAGATGTAAATATTGATGTTTTATTTGTTATAAATTTGAATTGCATGTTAAATACATAGTCTATTACATTAGCAAAATAGGTAATCATTACATATTTATTATTATTAAACAAATTTTGTGTTGTATATAAATTACTAATTACTCTTTAGTTACTTTATTTTCTACTGAAAATTCAATCCGATAAGCAAAAAGGGTGCAGCCGATCAAATTCAAGACAGTGATAAGGTACTGAATCAATGATCAGTGTTATTCAATTAAAAACTTAATACGAACTTGGTTTAGCGGAATACTATTTTCTGATATGTTGTTTTTTTCCCAGTACTACATATGAAGTTAATTAAGATTGGGGTTTTCCATAGATTAAGTAGTTATTTTGATAATAACATGTGTTTAGTTATAAGTTTGTTATATTGCATGTTTGTTGGTTTGCTTAGATAATAAACCCCCAATTATTTATTAGGGAAAGCGAAGATTGTTATTAGTTATTATTATAACGATCTTGTATTAAAGTAAGATAAATGTGTTTGTATGTAACCATAATCTTCATGTGACACAACCCAATTTGAAACAGAGCTGACATTTTTTAATATTGAAATTGTGATTATTAGTGTTTTGGTTGTTTGTTATATGATGTATCTAAAATTTATTTGTCATAATATATCATTTACCATATGTTTGTTTTTCTTCTGTTAATATGATGTCATTTGCCTAATAAAGCATGAGATGCAGTTTTTTAAAACAGATGTTCTTCTGTGTGGACCGGTTTATATTGTGTTTTAATATCTTGCTGTTTGTTTATAGGAAAATGGCTATCGAATTCATTGCATGGGTGGATGAATTTTTGTTTCTGGATACTCAGGTAGCATAATGGTTAAGATTGCAATAGTGTTAATGAATCTTTATTGTTTCTTGTTAACTAAGATACTAATATTGCAATATTTTTTTGGAAGGTGTTACCGGTTGTTTAAAATTTAAAATCATACAACGGTAATAAGCATATATACATAATAAGTTCAGACAAGTATCGATACAAAGTAGAATTAAACACACCAAGATACGGCCTCTGTATTTATCAGGGAAAAGATGGAGACAATTTTGCTACCGTCACCTGAATGATCATGTGCAAGTGTTGTATTTCATTGAAGAAAGTAATGACTGTTTCTACGTGACTGCGTACAATAACAACGGTAAAGAGGTTGCCGGTTATGAAGGTTTTAAGTCTTCCTTTTCAAGGTTCAAGGCAGTTGTTTACCCAGACCCACGTTTGCCTTAGGTATTTAGCGTTTAAATTAATTATTTTCAATTTCTTAAAGTTTTCCATTTTGTTTGCCATCGTTCTGTATAAAACATATTTGATTTTCGCCGCTTTGGTGTTATTTCTTATGCAGTCAATTCCTGCTGAGCTTCTACCGGGATTAGATGTGCTCGATGAAATAAGTATCCAGGTTAACGGAATTTCTTTTCCTTTTCATGTGCGACGTATAACGGGATCGGAGGAGGGCGGGAGTGATGTGTATCAGTTGCTGGGTGATGCATGGAATACGATGGTAGAAGGGGTTGGTCTCGAAGCTGGGACAATGTGTGTGTTGACCAAAAACAGGGGTAACAGACTATGGCTTGATGCATTCAACGATAACGGAAGGATGATTAAGGAGGTTCTCTTCAAAGGAGCAGCAACCTTGAGGAAGCAACAGCTACAGTTAGACAACCATGAAAAGTGTACGTATAATTTTTATTTTAAATCCTAAACCAAATATGATTGACTGTCTTTTGCATCTACATCTGAATATATAAAATATGGTATTGTGATTTGTAGTGGACGATAGAATGACGCATATATGCTACTGGCCATTCCACACAGATCATTTTGGAGAAGGATACCGTAGTTTCCATAAGAGCTACGCACATATCCAGTCCAAAAACAAATTGGTAATTGCGTCATATATTTTGTAAACAGTTTATATGAGTGTTTAAGATATAGTCGTATTATTAATTGCTGGTTAATTGAATTACATGCAATTCCTTCTAAATTCCTTGTTGTTTACCCAATGCACACCTATAGTAAGACTCTGATCGTACACCAAGAGTATAGAGACGAAATGATAATCAGAATGGAGTCACACAAAAAAAAAACTGACAGGACTAATCATGTGAATATACATGGCCAGTGGAGGGTGTTAGCAGATATATGTGGATTTGAATACTCAAAAATGATAAGGTTCAAGTATGTAGGCAATGGTGAAGATTTTGATGCCCCGGAAGGTGAAAATCCTATTTTCCCGATATTCCATATCTGCTAAGCTTATCACCCTTTATGTTATCCTGTCTTATATGTTTATGTCGCATGATGGTATGTGTGATGGTTGATGTTAGACAATGTTAGGATTATGGACATATAACTGTGTTTGAATGTGTAGGATTTGGTAACTATTTTATGGTTTGTTTGAAAATACGTATTGTAAATCTTTAGGTTATGGTAAACATTATGGTAGTTTAAATGATTGCTCTATCGACCAAGTTTTGATTTCGACTACTCATGTTAAGCGTTTTTTTGGTGTTGGTGGTGTTTTTATATTTTGAATAACAGTTTTATGGTGTGTCTGGATGAGTTTTATGGCTTTCAATTATTTGTTTTTAAACCTATTTTTTTGTTTGATTTATAAGAAGAGAGTATATGTGGTAAATAATTAGTTTGCTAATGTAATTGGCATATAGGAAAGTTTATTTAAATCAAATATGAAATAAAGCTTCTTTATATACAACATTTGTTGTTGAGTTGGTGTATTTCCCTTCTTCGTCACAACAGATGATTTTCAATCCCTTTCGGTTCTTGACTCTAGATACCGCCACATAAAGTTGACCGTGTGAGAAAACCGGTCGCTTTAGGAACAACCCTACTTGTGTCAATGTTTGGCCCTGACTTTTGTTAATAGTCATTGCGAAACACAAAGCAACTGGGAATTGCCGGCGGTTAAATTTAAATGGCATCTTGTTATCTGATGGGCTAAGAATCATACGTGGTATTGCGCAAATAGTACCAACACTTCCTCCGGATATAATCTTTGCTTCAATTATATTTATACCCATCCGTAGAAACCTGAAGCCTTGTTCCATTGCATAACCCAGCTGTTTGGTCAATGTTCCTCATGCACATAACTGGAGTGCCTACCTTTAATTTTAATATGTGATGAGGAATACCGGCAATCCGAATGTTGTTAAGGAAATCGCACGTGTATATTGACTCATTGAAATTCGTGTCTTGATCAGCAATACCAACTATGTCTGTACTTTGGTATGTATGTTCTTCTCCGGAAAGGAGTTGTAGCATTCGATCGTTTATCATATCCACAAGCTCGTGTGTTGGTGCAAGGATTGCTTTTTCTTGGACAAACGTTGGATTGTAAAGTTTGTCTTTTAAGTTTGGGTATGTTTCTTCTATTATTGATCCAATATGATCATCTGAGTCTGGAATAAACATATCCTCTGGGAATTCGACAGTTACTTGCCCATCGTTTTTACCTCCAATTGTTCCGTTTCCAATTGATAAAATCCAATCAGCGGAGTCTTGTATTTCTTTTTGTTCGGTACTATCTGAACCTGTTTTAAACCTCATGTTAATGGTCAGCTGCAATACAGTGCAATGTTGCCATAAATATGAAGAGTTTAGGGCTGCGTGCACAACATTGTGCCTAGTACCGTTTGTGATAACTGGTAGGATTTGTCTAAAGTCTCCGACAAACAAAACTACTTTCCCTCCAAAAGCATATGAAGAAGGTTCAGATGGATCTGTTCTGCATATATCCCTAAGTGTTCTATCCAATGCCTCATGGCAATGTCTATGAGTCATTGGAGCTTCATCCCATATTATAAGTTTACACATCCTTATCAAGTCAGCCAATTCACTGTCAGCTGAAATATGGCACATAGAATCCTTTACTATATTGATTGGGATAGCAAACCGATAATGGGCTGTCCTGCCACCTTCCAACAAAAGCGCTGCGATCCCACTTGATGCGACATTTAACACTATCTCTCCTTTTGACATTAGTGCAACAGACAATGTCTTGTAAAGATATGTCTTTCCAGTCCCTCCATACCCATACACGAAGAACATACCTCCATTTTCAGAATGAACAGCGTCCATTATTGTTCCGTATATCCCTTTCTGTTCATCTGTCAATGAACGATACATTCTTTTGTGTTGATGGCGTAATTCATATTTATTGTATGCCAACTCGGTCGACACCAGCCTGTTGTAATTTGCCATCGTGAACATTTCATTTGGCAATGTCATGTTTGATATATTTCTTAAACTTTTGTTGTTACAAAGAAGCATGTGTTCTATATATGTCAGGCATATGTTTTTCCTTTGAATGTCTAATAGTTCCAAATCTGTAAATAAAAAATCACCATTAGCTTATGTGTTGTTGTTTGTTTGCTTTGAATACCTATAATGTGCATTTGTTATTTTGGACAGTTTTTTTTTTCAAATTAAGTGTTTTAAATTTTTAATAAACTTTGTACTTAATATATATGATGTTTTAAATTATGTAGATAGGTTGTAATAAATATATGGTTATGATTGAAAACATTTCTCACCTGGGTCGTTCCTCTTAACTCGCTCGATATACGTGACATCAGCTGCCATTACTTCCCAAGTTTTTTCGTAAACAACATCTAGTCGAGACATGCTGTCTGTCATAATTAGCATGACATAAAATGTGCGCAAATATGTTCCTGTTCCTCAATGGCTGGTTTCCAACAATCCATCGATGTATTCTTTGTCGTCCACCAACAGCCCTTTGGCTTAGCAAGCGTCTTTATATGTAGGATACGTGACACCCTCAAACTTTTTTAAGTCAATCCAGTCCGTGGCACCTCTAACTTTGTTTAGTAATACTCGCAAATTGAATAATTCGCCTATAGATGGAGGGACATGTTGCACACGTCCAATACACGTCCCTTTTTGCCTTTTTAACCATTTCCTTTCTTCTTGTCTCCATACATAGTGTTCCAGAAACTCGTGGTAGAGTAATTTTTTAGCATCTTCGTCTGTCTTGTTTGTTTCCATCCATGCAATAAACTTTGTTTCATTCACCGATGGCCTGTCCAATGTGAAATCAATAGATTCCGTTGCATCAAATATAACTAACTGTTCTCCTTCTAAGTGAAATGGTAATCTCTCAACAGGCGGAAACCTGTAATGTATATCGAATCCGTATATTCTCCAAGCTGCTTCACATGCAGAAATATATCTACAATCGTAAAAATCCTTGACTTCATCGGCATCTTCGTCATCTAGAGCTGCAGTAACTCGATCTGGTCCCTTATTTATGTATTTGAAAAGATATTTTATATACCCAATTTGGTTGCACCATTCGACATTAATATGTGATTGGTATCGATGTAGCAGTCCGGGGTTGTATGGAACCACGAATCCGTTGTGCAAATCCGTTTTACTTTTTGTTATAGTAGACCCGTCATTCCTTCTTTTATAAATGGCATAACCAGTTTCATCAATGAATGTCGTTTCATTAAACTCTTTTGGGAACTTCTTTGTGCATTTTTTCTTTATGGTGCAAGGACAGCTCGGTCGTTGAGGGCCACACGGACCATGCATCATATGGTCAGTTACAATTTTTTATAGTTCCGGATCTTCATTCTTGTCCGGTATTTTAGCGGAAATGAAGCCGTCAATTTGTGCTGGGGTCGTTATTTTATGTTCTTCATCCAAAAAAAGTAATATGTGAGCATGTGGAAGTTCTCTTTTTTGGAATTCAATTGTGTAAACAGCTGCATTAATAACATAATATCAGATATAATATATAAAGAAATACTTGTTTGGATATAATCATGTTAGGAAACAGAGTTGTCAAGTAGATATCCGCTTTGAGCTTTCCAAAATATTATCGATCTTTAAAGTCTCGCATAAGGGTGTCAAGTTTTTGTTTAAAAACTCGAGCAATTGCATCTGGTCTATCTTCTAATTTCAAGCCCTTCTCAGCCACAAATAGTAAAATCTCTGGCCAATTCGGGTTGCACGTAAACGTAATAAAGAGGTCTAGAAATCCATACATCTTGCAAATTGTCATGGCATCCAAATAGTTTTGCATCATATACCTTGGGCTCCCGGTAAATGATGAAGGCAAGATTACTTTTTTCCCTCGTAGTTTAACACCAGAATTTTCGTCTTCAGCCAATTTTGCTAATTTTGAGTATGTTTCACTTCTCAAGTCTTTTTGTTGCTTTTGTATGTATGACATCCTTTCAGATTCGACCATAGTGTATGCGTCCACAATGAATTGCTGAGTAAGCCTCCTTGCATTTAGACACATAGAAAAAACACCTGGCCTTTCTTGCAATCGGTATGAAAAATACTCTTTCACCGTTACCCTCGTTTTTTTGTTTGTTGGTGTGTGATCAGTAATACCAAAATGGTATATGTCTGTCCGATAACCATCTTCGACATACGGGAACAACAGAGGACACAGTAGTGCGAGATATGAAGGATGTAATTCACTGATCCTTCTTTTACCTCCCTCCTGCATGTGCAGAATAATGTCCCATTTATTTGTTGTGCTGTCAAAATCTCCCACAATCAGTGCTGCAACTTCAGAAGCCGTGGGTAGGTTATAATTCCTACCATCTCGTTCTCTTGTACCAATAAGATGTATTTTTAATTTATTTATGTCCCTTTCAGATACAAACCGTTCACCCGCCATTCGAAATTGAGCAACTAATGGGTTGATGGAATCAAGCATGTCGCGTAACTCAACTGTTAGTTGGTGGTCTATGCCGTGATTCTCTGCTGGCGTTGATGTTCCGCTGATGTATTTACAAATATAGTAAGTTAAATATGAATTTGTAACATGATGTATTTAATAAAAATTGTAATATTTTTTAAAATATAATCAAAAAACAAAAGATTCTTAACATTACATTATAAGATTTGACAGCATACCTGAAACAATTCATCCTATTTTGGATTTCATTTTCAGCATCGTAAATATATAGTTGTGCATACATTGGAGGTTCACATTCGTTTGGCAATAACGAACCCATTAAGTGGTAATTTTCACCCTGTATTCTGTAACAATATGCACCATATCCTTGATTAACTGACATGTCTTGTATAGCACCCATTGATGTGAATGCAAACATTGAATTGTAACGTCTGATATTTTCAATGAATGTATTGCTTTTTGGATGGTTTCCACTGATAAGTTCCATCAACGTCTTTGGTGGATTGAGTATTTCATTCCCCAATTTCACCTTTCCTCTGCCACAACAGAGTGAATATGACTCTGAATTTGAATGTGTATATCCTACCATACTTTCAGCTTGCCATAATAGTGCGTCACAAGAATCGCATTTGTAAATTGGATCTCCATGGTCAATGTAATCTGTACAGCGATATAGTATTAAAGCATACATAATTTATAAATACATGCCAATAAATTGTGCTGAACAATTATTTTAATGAAGGATATAGTTTGTGTACCATTAGATATTCCAACGAAGGTATCTTTTTCTGTAACATGCTCGTCTGCCAAGCGTGTAGCACTAAATTTTAATCCTTGTAATGTCTTTTGTCTAACTATTTTTGTTTTTTTCTTAAGCCTTTCAGATTTCCGTTTAGAAGAATGTGCACCAGATTGGTTGTGATCAATATTCGTAGGTGTTTCTGTTATTGATGGTACAAAACTCAATATGGAAAATATTATAAAGACAAATTAACTTGCGCGTGTTTATGCTGCATTAAATTTCTTACGTGGTTGGGCTGCGTTCTTGAAAGGACGTCCCCTTGGCCTAGGTATTTTATTCACAGGTTCATTGTTTGTTTCCACATTCATCCATTGTGGAAATATTGTTGTTGGAGGCCTCCCTTTTTGGAGGAGTTGAAAGTCGTTTAATTCTGTGTAAAATATAAACAACTAAACTGTTAAGATTATAATCGTGCTAATGCCATAATATTGTAAATTCAGATATGCTATTTAGGACTACGAATTCATTTGTTAGTAACTGATATGATTCTAAACAACTAAACTATTATCACATAATTGTGTCAATCCCAGTATGAGTGAAATAAAGATATGTAGATTAATTCAAATGCCTAACGTGCTTCGTTTTGTTGCACGCGAGGACTTCCCCTTTCTGGATCTAGCGCAGGTATTATATGTTTGTTAACAGGTGTTCCTCTGCGCGTATCAGCTTCTTCTTCAGGTATTGCAAGATAAATTGGTTGTAAAGGTACGTGGTTGCTTGTGTTGAGCATATTTTTGAACTGAGCGTTGAATGTGTTATCTTCTGATGTTATTTGATTTTCAAAACAAAACATAATGTATAAACAATTTGTTATTTAATAAGTATTGTTAGGAAACAAAAATGGAATATTTGTCTAACCTTGTTGTATTTGTTTTTTTTTTTAGGTCTGCCCCTACGCCAGATAAGTAAGTCGTTCACATTGTTTTCCATTGTTGAATCAATGATTTGCTTTTTGATGTCACCTGGAAAAAGATGAACTTTAAAAAGCAATTATTAAAGTTTGGTACATATGAACTTTATATATGTTTAGTAAATATCTATACAAAATCATATCTAAATAATTCATACTTATAAAAACTATTTTATAGGAATGTATAATTTCTTAAAATATGTATATATATTTTTTAAGACATCTATTCGATATTTTCCATTTGTAATTATTTAATAATAAATAAAGCTTTTGGTCGAAATTCGAATTTAAAAACCGATACATTTTTTTTAAGTGTGTTTTACACATTGTATAATTTCTTTATATATGTTTGGTAAATACCTATACAAAATCACATCTAAATAATTTATACTTATAAACACTATTTTATAGGAATGTATAAATTCTTAAAATATATGTATTTTTTTTTAAATATCTATTCGATATTTTCCATTTGTAATTATCTAATAATAAATAAAGCTTTTGGTCGAAATTTTATTTTAAAAATCGATACATTTTTTTTTAGTGTTTTTTTTTTTTTTTTTTTTTTTTTTTTTTTTTTTTTTTAATATGAATTTTACACTAAATTGATAAAGGTTGTTACAACGTTTGTTATATTTCAAGGATGGATTATATTTTATATTTAAAATTATTTTGTTACTTTTATAATATAAAATTTTTAAGATATATTGTTTGTTAATAATAGATTATAACTTGTTTACATATAGTAGTATATATTTTCTTAACTTAAAGGTTGCATATGGAGTTTTTTTTATATCAAGATGTAAATCTAGACATGATGTCTCATATAGGAGAAACAGTTAAATTGATTATACTTGATAAAGGATGGTGTGCATGGTATGTTTGTGTTACTTTTAGTTTAATATAGTGTTCTATTATAAGATGTGTAGTTATTTGCTATTATGTATACATGTTTCTACACAAATTATAATGCAACTTTATATGAATGATTAATTTTTTTAAAATTAAAAATACTACATGTTATTGATACTAATTAAATACGTAAATTTCATTACTTATAAAACATAAATCCTATGAACATCTTAGAAATAAAATAGTAACAGTCGCAACTCTTTAAAATAAAAATATTCAAGAGACATAGTTTTTTGAGATTCTTTGTATGCTTGATCAAATATCATCATCATTATTCTCATCCTTGGTTGTTTCATAATCAGTAGAGCCGTCATTAATAAAACTTGCTATATCATCATCAGAAGATACAGATCTAACACTATATGCGTTTGAATCGACTTCCCATACTTCGTCATCGATGTAGCTGTTAGAAACATGTGTTCCCCGCACTTTTTCATCAATATCAACCATATCATCCCACATCTCATTGCCACTCATGTTATGTTTGTGTAAAAGCTCTCTATCATATTTCTCATCCATGGCTGTTTATTTGTCTTGACCATCATCATCATGATATTCCTCACCTATGGATGTAAAAAAAATAAAAATAAATAAAAAATAATTTAAAAAGCAAATATATATGTTCAAATTTAAATTTTCTAAACACCACTCACAAACAAAATTGTATATGAAATTACTTTTTAACAAATAACCTGTTGAAGATTCTTCATTGATATCTTCATAAAGAATAGTATACTTGGGTTTATAGTCAACTAAATCATAAAAAGGTTCATCCAGATCATTGATATTAACCCACACACCTTCTTCAGATACGTTGTTGTTATTCTCATGTTCGTCATTCGTATCCTCATTATAGAGCATATACTTTTGTCGGTTCGATACTACAGAGTCTTGTGTTGTTTTTGAATACGTAAACGTATTTGGTTCTTCATCATCAAATATCTTTGATAGATTTCGGTAAGAGAATGGACCCAAGTGTTGTGACGCGTAATCTGTAAGAACCCATGGGAAAATGGGGTTCTACACACCAAAACATAGTTAGTAGTTACTAACAAATTATCTATTATGGGGACTGTTTGATTTATCCTATGAACTAAAATCAAAAATTTTGCGCCTTTTCATCACCTGATGAACTAAAATCAAAAATTTTGTTGCTGCCTAACTTGTTGTCTTTAGTCAGTTTATGTGTAACTGGAACAGCCTGCAAGTATTAGAAAGATATCTAGATTTTTTGATTGATGAGTTTTACATAATAAAATATTATCAAAATTTAATAAAAATACCTCATTATCATATTTATATTCAGAATAATCAAACTTGCATATGTTTTTACCGGTTTCAGATTTCGCCTTTGACAATCTTCGACTGTTTTGTGTCAAACAAACAACCTAAACAATGCATAAAAAATTAAAAACTAATAAATATTTTATGTTTACTACAATGCAAAATAGTACGTAATTAAAATTTTATATAATACCTCATTATCAGTATCATGTAAATCAACATCATCTGTAATACCCCAACCCGATAAGGGTAGAAGTATTACGTTATGGTGACATATCAAAGCAAACATAAGCATAAGACTTAAATAATACAAATAAATTTTAAGGTTACAAGGGAAAATCTGAAATTACAAGGTTACAAATGAGGATAATAACAAAATACTAAGTCTAAAATACAAATCTCTTCTAGTCATGTCTAAGTCCAGAATAGCTAGTAAGGTCCTCTAAGTCCAAAGTACTCTCCACTCATAACCCAGCTTCCAGCTAAAACCTGCCGCAGGAAAAGAAATGCGGCTGAGCATAAAAAGCCCAGTGAATAGATATATACATAACATAGTATAACGGTAAATAAGCATAAGCAACGAAGCAAAAAGAATACGAAACGAAAAGTATAATCATGAAATCAATACGAATTTCAAAGATAACTAAGAGTTAAGAGTGCATGAGAACTGAACAAGAAATGAATCAAGAAATGAAATGAAAACAAAGGAGGGTTCATAAAAGGATGTGCCATAAGAACTCCATACATAATCTAACAAATCATACAAACACATATCAAATATACGAAGAGGGGAGACCTCTAAGTAAATAAAATAAAGAGTGAGAAGGAGTGCAAGGCACACACCACCTGGTCACCATAATCACATAAAACATAAAACCTAGGATGCATCCATACGCTCCCTAACATAAGTATGTATGTTAGCTCAAGACTAAGCACACATAAGGTTGGCCAATAGTAAACACGTTATAATACATATACATAAGGGGGAACGCCGTAGATCTATCACACCTCTACGGGGGTGTCATGCATAAGGTGCCATCAAAGACATGGTCCTAGTACCTCTAGAACTAGTTAAGCTCAGGCACGGGATATCATATCATACAAAATCAAAACTAGCATGGCAAGAGAAACGAGAAAGTAACTCAAATAAGCATGGCAAACACATAAGCATAGCATGGCAGAGACATTTAAATAAATGTCAGAAGGGATCATAGGAATGACAGTCATACAATGAATGTCATGAATCAACTAAGGGAAACATAGCAGGCATAGGATCGCTAGAAAATATCCCTACTGAGAAGGGAAAGAATATTTGTACCTTAACAAAGCACACAACCAAAAGCAAAGTAATCAAATGAAAGGAAGCGGAGGTCACTCCTTCTTCTCCCGATCTACAATAATCATAGGTTTCTTATAAGTTTCATAATCATAATGGTCTCATCTTAAACAGGTTTCTTTCATTTTAGGTAACTTTCCATTTTTAGTAACTTTCCAAAAATAGTAACTTTCCATTTTAAACAGGTTTCTATTTTTTAGCAGGTTTCTCGAATTAGTAAGTTTCCATAATTAGTGGGATCCCATATTAAGAAATATTCAAGGTTATCATTTAAATAAGTTAAAGTATTCAACTGTGACAATGATAATGGTTTAAGGTTCATAATGTCATTTACATAAGTTTTAAGGTTCATAATGTAGTTTTCATAATTTTAGGGTTTATTATACAATTATAACAAGTTTAGGGGTTTTAGTGTTATTATGATAAGATGAGGGCATAAAATGTAAATATTATCAAGTTACATGTTTTCACCAGTTAAGTCCTTTAGTTTTAGAAAGGTGACAATTTAACCCTTTAGTTTAGAAAAATAGACACATAACACCTTTTTAAATCTCTTTTTCACTTTTAACAGATTTTATGTGTGACTGGACCTGTTTAGTCGAATTCATTAACCATATAAGAACATAGAAATAAAATCCCCAAACATTCCCAGAGATACTTCAATGTCTTAAGTATTTTACCTAATTTTTCCAGATTTTATTAAGTAGTAAAACTATAGATTAAAATTCACTTAAGCCAACTCGTTCAGATTACTGATTAGTTTTAACATACGAAGAGTTTGTAATTAGTAACCCATTCATAAAAATTCAGAAAAATCTATAAAAATTCCAGTAATTAATAGACATATGAAATATTACTTAGTTCAAAGGGCTTCTTCTAATTCGACACGGTTTGCAAATTAAAATTCAAAAACACCGACTATTTTTCCAGACATACGAATTCAGTTTGACACTTTAACTTCTAAAAATCAAAAAGTTGCCTTCCACACCTCTAAAAATTACAAGGTTAATTTTCCCAGAAAGCTCTTTCCTTGAACTTATTTTTAGACTCCAAAAACACCCAAATACACGTAACCATCATTTTTATCCAATCGATTAAAGTTGAACAATTTTCCTGGACAGCATCTATAGTTCATGATTTTATGTGTAACTCTTTTAAAGACTCATCCATTAATACAAGGTCTTCACATATGACACAAAAACACATTAGGGTGATTTTTACATGATCTTAACATATTCATAATAATTAAATTCATCATATTCATACAACTTTCATATGGATCGATTATACATATTAGGGTTTCATTATCATTATTTCATGTGAATGATTTATTAATTCATGTGATTCTTATATGATTATATGTGGTTATATATTTGCAAAAACAACAAGGATTGAACAAGATGATACAATTACCCTCGTAGCGTGATAAGAGGAACAAGAACAACACAAGATCGAATCAACAACACCTTTCCTTCCTTCTTCTTCTTTGGTACGCACGACAGAAATTAAGAGAACACAAGGATTGATTAGATTTTGTTCATAAATTTGTATGGATTAAGATTGTACATATGTTTACCTTTGTGTGATACTAATGAAACAAGAACAATGATCAAGACACCTATCCTTCTTCTTCTTTGGATCGAACAAGAGTGAACAAGATGCTAGGGTTTTGTTTTTTTTTTCTTGGCTGCCGTAAGAATGAGAGTTGAGGGAGTTAGGGTTTTATTTTTTTCTTGGTTTTGGGGAGTTATCAAAACACACGGTTTTGAGAGTGTTTGTAGGGAGGGTGTGCCGAATTTTTAGAAGTGAAATAAGGGAGAATTATCTCCTTCCCAACTTACCAAATTATTCATACTTATCTCTAGTTTATTTGTACATGACTTTTAATTAAGCTTGACCCATATGTGACATGTTAATGTGCTATAATTTAAATCATAAGGTTCCTTTATCATTTCACATTTTACATATAATGTATAGTTTGCATTAACTTAATTTGTTTGGTAATTTAGGTAAAGTTCAAATAATATTACTTATTTAATTTTTCATAAGTTCTCAAAATTTTAAACTTAGGGAATTTTAGTCATTTCGGATTATGTTAAATTTTGGGTTTTACAACTCTTCCCCTCTTAAAAAGAAATTTTCATCCTCGAAAATTGAAATGCGAAGTCGACATGAAAATGCGAAATCGAAAGCAATATCAAAATGAATACGTACCAAGTCAAAAAGAGAAATGTGGATAATCGGATCATATCGATTCTTCGGTCTCCCAAGTAGCCTCGCTCTCAGGATGATTCTTCCAAAGAATCTTTACGAATGGAATGGTTTTAGTTCTCATGACTCTTTCCTGACGCTCCAAAACAGCCTCAGGTTCTTCACTATACGAAAGTTTTTCCCGAATCTGATCGAATGGGCAAAACACAACATGAAGCGGATGATAATCATACTCACGAAGAAGTGACACATGGTGTACATCGTATACGTGAGATAACTGGGAAGGTAACGCCAAGCGATGAGATACCTCGCCCACCTGATCAAAATCATTGAAAAGCCCTAGGCTTAAATAATTCACAACGAATTCGTTCCAAGGAATATGAAACAACAATGTAGCGGATAACGATTTAAATCTCATACAGAGATACGTGAAACATTCATGCTTGTTAGCAATACGAAGGTAGTACTAAAGAGTAAAACCTCATCAATTCCGTCCAAATTCTTAACGAAAAGGGAACTAGTGCATCATTATAGAAGAACTCATCAATTTCAAACAGATACTGATCGAGCTAAGGAACGCACCACCGGTCAATGAAGCACGTGACAAATCATCAAATGTATCAAGAGTTTTATAAGAGATAGATAGTATGATTGTACTAATGATCAATCGAGTACAACTCGAAATATCAATTTATATTGAAACGCATAATGAGATGGGTAGCATATTTGTACCGACGATCAATAGAGTATAAATTGGAGTATCGAAACGCATAAGAAAACAAAACAAAATAGGTCGAATAATTATACGGATAAAACACATTAAGGAGCTAACGTAGTCGTACAGACGATAAACTAAGCACATAACGGAGGATCGGAACGTATCGGAGAGCATAACGGAATAGGTCGGATAATCGTATGGAAAACAACAACTCAAAGGATCAACGCATCGCGAACCAGATCTTCTTCATACGCCCAAAACGTCTAACTCTCCACAACGGGGACATCGTACGAAACATACAAACTTCATAGTCCACCATTCAAGGTTTTTCTTTCACAAGGATAACTAATCCACCAATCACAGTAATCAATCCCGGACCTTAAACCAGCGAATCTCCAACTTAATCCAAACCAAAAGGTGTTCTACATCTTCGTAGGCAAACTCAATCATGCCAATACACTTGTCAAACTCTCCGTCCCATACATCTTCAATTTCAACATAGTTGCTCTGTCCGTCCATCCATCTGAAGGTGAGTAGTCGCCATAAAATCCCGAACTGGTCTTGAAGGTATTCTGCATTTCTTCTGAAAGTGTGAAACAAAACTCGATTTTTCTAACACGATCACTGCAGGTGCGCCAAGGAGCTTGAATAATCTTCTGTTGAATTATATCTCTGCCGATCTTCCAAGTGAGCCACCAAGTTGAACTAATTCCACCACCTTTCTCCTGAGCTTCTCCACATCCGTCATAACCAATCTCCAGTCGTGCGTCTGATAGTTCGCCTCCCACGGTTTATCTGCATAGATGCATCACTAACAATCTTTCTGTATAACCTAAGGACATAGCTGGCCTTCTTCTCAAGTAGAAACAAATATCCCTCTTAACTTTCCAAAAGTTCTCCAACTTATTCTTCATCCCTACCAAAATTATATTCTTCGAGAAACTTACATCGAGTTCTTTTGATGTCGAAATTTTCAACAACAAAATACAAGGATGATTCTCGTGTTTCTCCTTCGTCCCTGAATATATACTAAATCGTCATACTATGACAATTGTCCAAGCATTCATGAAATACACGATTCATCAAGCTCACAAGAATAGTCGGAGCAGTAGCCAATACGATTGGCATCACAATGCTCATAGAGATTATAACGGATACAAATCAATGCTAGGAACATCTTGCTCCTTCACATGAAAATGAACATAATCTGATTACAAATCGATCATAGAGAAAACTTCACCCTGAAGTTGATTAGATAAGTCGTCGATAACGGTGTCAGTCCTAATCACCATACTACTAAGATTCCAGAATTCCAAGAACAACCTCATACCACCATCATTCTTCTTCATAACCAAACTGGAACACAACACAGAGACGCACACAGACGGATAAACCACTTCCTCGAAGTATGTTCTTCAATACTCTTCCTTCAACGTATGTCGTTCGTAAGATATTTCGGAAATAGGCAAAACGTCGCTTACACATGATTGGCGTTCTGATTCCAATAACACACTGACCTCAGGCACTCCTCAAGACATTCTATGCAATGTTGCAAAACAAGGCCTACAAGGCCGATTAATCACCGATTAGGTGCTACAAGGCTACCAACCTTTCCGATTTGTGTAAATCGGTCAAACAACTCGGTCAACCGTGGTCAATGATGGTTAATGACGGTCAACGGTGGTCAAGCTTGCCTGACACCTTCAAACCTTACTGGAAATACCCAAAACTCGCCGTAAAATTGTTTAATAACTTATACTTGTTGTTTATATCTATTTTAAGATGTTTTTTTAAGAAAAATCTTGCTATTAATACCTAAAATTTACCGAAAATGCCTAAAACTTGCCGGAAATACAGAAAACTTGTCGAAAATGCCAATTCGATTAATCACCGATTAATCCCGCCTAGACCGATTACAAGCTGCAGGGGGGTCGACCACCCGACTACCGATTCATGATTTTTGCAACCTTGATTCTATGACTCCAATAAGTTCAAGGTATATGATGTAACTATTATCACGCTGGCCAGACGTCATAATACTTGCATCATATACACATGCCTTTATTGTAATCACAGTCTATCTCAAGTCATGACAAAACACATTCTAATAAACGGATCAAAACAATTACATTCGAGAGGAAATCTTGGTAGTCCATCCAAGAATACATCGCGAAATTCAACATCGAAAACTCTAGAGCGAGTTACATCAATTGGAATATCTTCACAGACGTGAGGGATTAATATACGGAATTTCAAAGCAAAGGTGATCGTAATAGTATGCCAGGTCAGAAACCTGGGCACGGAGTTTAAGTTTCATAAGTCGTCAGAGATGACAAAATCATAACTGTTGTTAGCATCTCAATGCTCAGTCAACAATTACATGACCATAATGAAATTGAATCGAACATTCCCAAGGAAATCAGATTAGCAGAATGAAATTGATCTTCAAACATCCTCAACCGAACAGGATAATCTACACTCGTGATGGATAGTCACAAGATTCTCATAGAGATAGAATTAGGAATAGCAATTCAATAATGCGGAGGGGACTTAATGTGCTCAGTAAAAGCAAAAGACACCACAGGATATGTCGTTCTCGCATCAAGTAAAACCACGCAGCACGATCGCATAAGTAAGGAATACCCAAAACGGTACTTGATGTGTCAGCAGCCTGGTCCCTGGTCAGAGCGAACACTCGACCCTCGGCAGATTGCTGTCAATCATTCTCATTCTTACGGTTGTTACCATTCACCTTCGGACACTCTTTCGTCCGACGTCCAATCACACTACAACTGAAACCGGCATCCAACGTCTTATAACACGGTCATCCAGATGAAATTTCTCACAGTCAACACATGGAGGAAATGGATCCTGGTCCCACAACTTCTTCTGCTCAGACGAACCCGAACGTAGGGATCAAAACGAACAATGAAGACAAATCAAACGTCAGGATCAAAATACGAAGGATGCGATCGCGTCAAACCAGCAGCCTAATGTCTACTCAATATCCTCACAGGTCATTCTAAGGGAGGGAAACAAATCTTCCTATATCCGTGGTTAATAATTACCAGAGTTCTTATAGGATTAGCAATGGATTATGCAGATTCAAGTAGTATAAGATGATACATTCTATATCCAACATAAGTAATGAATTCACAGAATGTGTCAAACACATGATAGTTGAATGACCTTCAGGATGGTCGGAAGGAATCAAACTGTTTATCAAACAACTCGGAGATAGAGGTCAAAATCAGGAAATGAAACCTAAATGGTGTAAGGTATTCATGCAGTTCTCGAGCATTGCCAAACTTACTTGGTTACTAAGCTCAAGTTGCAAAACTTTCTAGCTTCTGAAATAAATGTTCTTACAAGGCATATCTAAAGGCATAGGCACGAATCAGAGTGATGCGGAAGCAATGCTACTTACATAGATGTCCTAGCCTACCCATTCCTCACCGATAATAACTTATGTTCCTATGGGGAGATCCTAAAGCAATTTCTCAAAGGTTGTCTTATGAGCGCCTATAGTGGAAACTTAGTGGTCCAAACTTCACAGGTCAAGGGTAAATGTATTACAAGTCGCAGCCTGTCTCTCTGATACCATAATTGTAACACCCAAACCCGATAAGGGTAGAAGTATTACGTTATGGTGACATATCAAAGCAAACATAAGCATAAGACTTAAATAATACAAATAAATTTTAAGGTTACAAGGGAAAATCTGAAATTACAAGGTTACAAATGAGGATAATAACAAAATACTAAGTCTGAAATACAAATCTCTTATAGTCATGTCTAAGTCCAGAATAGCTAGTAAGGTCCTCTAAGTCCAAAGTACTCTCCACTCATAACCCAGCTTCCAACTAAAACCTGCCGCAGGAAAAGAAATGCGGCTGAGCTTAAAAAGCCCAGTGAACAGATATATACATAACATAGTATAACGGTAAATAAGCATAAGCAACGAAGGAAAAAGAATACGAAACGAAAAGCATAATCATGAAATCAATACGAATTTCAAAGATAACTAAGAGTCAAGAGTGCATGAGAACTGAACAAGAAATGAATCAAGAAATGAAATGAAGTATACGATGTGCCATAAGAACTCCATACATAATCTAACAAATCATACAAACACATATCAAGTATACGAAGAGGGGAGACCTCTAAGTAAATAAAATAAAGTGTGAGAAGGAGTGCAAGGCACACACCACCTGGTCACCATAATCACATAAAACATAAAACCTAGGATGCATCCATACGCTCCCTAACATAAGTATGTATGTTAGCTCAAGACTAAGCACACATAAGGTTGGCCAATAGTAAACGCGTTATAATACATATACATAAGGGGGAACGCCGTAGATCTATCACACCTCTACGGGGGTGTCATGCCTAAGGTGCCATCAAAGACATGGTCCTAGTACCTCTAGAACTAGTTAAGCTCGGGCACGAAATATCATATCATACAAAATCAAAACTAGCATGGCAAGAGAAACGAGAAAGTAACTCAAATAAGCATGGAAAACACATAAGCATAGCATGGCAGAGACATTTAAATAAATGTCAGAAGGGATCATAGGAATGACAGTCATACAATGAATGTCATGAATCAACTAAGGGAAACATAGCAGGCATAGGATCGCTAGAAAATATCCCTACTGAGAAGGGAAAGAATATCTGTACCTTAACAAAGCACACAACCAAAAGCAAAGTAATCAAATGAAAGGAAGCGGAGGTCACTCCTTCTTCTCCCGATCTACAATAATCATAGGTTTCTTATAAGTTTCATAATCATAATGGTCTCATCTTAAACAGGTTTCTTTCATTTTAGGTAACTTTCCATTTTTAGTAACTTTCCAAAAATAGTAACTTTCCATTTTAAACAGGTTTCTATTTTTTAGCAGGTTTCCCGAATTAGTAAGTTTCCATAATTAGTGGGATCCCATATTAAGAAATATTCAAGGTTATCATTTAAATAAGTTAAAGTATTCAATTGTGACAATGATAATGGTTTAAGGTTCATAATGTCATTTACATAAGTTTTAGGGTTCATAATGTAGTTTTCATAATTTTAGGGTTTATTATACAATTATAACAAGTTTAGGGGTTTTAGTGTAATTATGATAAGATGAGGGCATAAAATGTAAATATTATCAAGTTACATGTTTTCACCAGTTAAGTCCTTTAGTTTTAGAAAGGTGACAATTTAACCCTTTAGTTTAGAAAAATAGACACATAACACCTTTTTAAATCTCTTTTTCACTTTTAACAGATTTTATGTGTGACTGGACCTGTTTAGTCGAATTTATTAACCATATAAGAACTCAGAAATAAAATCCCCAAAAATTCCCAGAGATACTTCAATGTCTTAAGTATTTTACCTAATTTTTCCAGATTTTATTAAGTAGTAAAACTATAGATTAAAATTCACTTAAGCCAACTCGTTCAGATTACTGATTAGTTTTAACATACGAAGAGTTTGTAATTAGTAACCCATTCATAAAAATTCAGAAAAATCTATAAAAATTCCAGTAATTAATAGACATATGAAATAATACTCTGTTCAAAGGGCTTCTTCTAATTCGACACGGTTTGCAAATTACAATTCAAAAACACCGACTGTTTTTCCAGACATACGAATTCAGTTTGACACTTTAACTTCTAAAAATCAAAAAGTTGCCTTCCACACCTCTAAAAATTACAAGGTTAATTTTCCCAGAAAGCTCTTTCCTTGAAATTATTTTTAGACTCCAAAAACACCCAAATACACGTAACCATCATTTTTATCCAATCGATTAAAGTTGAACAATTTTCCTGGACAGCATCTATAGTTCATGATTTTATGTGTAACTCTTTTAAAGACTCATCCATTAATACAAGGTCTTCACATATGACACAAAAACACATTAGGGTGATTCTTACATGATCTTAACATATTCATAATAATTAAATTCATCATATTCATACAACTTTCATATGGATCGATTATACATATTAGGGTTTCATTATCATTATTTCATGTGAATGATTTATTAATTCATGTGATTCTTATATGATTATATGTGGTTATATATTTGAAAAAACAACAAGGATTGAACAAGATGATACAATTACCCTCGTAGCGTGATAAGAGGAACAAGAACAACACAAGATCGAATCAACAACACCTTTCCTTCCTTCTTCTTCTTTGGTACGCACGACAGAAATTAAGAGAACACAAGGATTGATTAGATTTTGTTCATAAATTTGTACGGATTAAGATTGTACATATGTTTACCTTTGTGTGATACTAATGAAACAAGAACAATGATCAAGACACCTCTCCTTCTTCTTCTTTGGATCGAACAAGAGTGAACAAGATGCTAGGGTTTTGTTTTTTTTTTCTTGGCTGCCGTAAGAATGAGAGTTGAGGGAGTTAGGGTTTTATTTTTTTCCTTGGTTTTGGGGAGTTATCAAAACACACGGTTTTGAGAGTGTTTGTAGGGAGGGTGTGCCGAATTTTTAGAAGTGAAATAAAGGAGAATTATCTCCTTCCCAACTTACCAAATTATTCATACTTATCTCTAGTTTATTTGTACATGAATTTTAATTAAGCTTGACCCATATGTGACATGTTAATGTGCTATAATTTAAATCATAAGGTTCCTTTATCATTTCACATTTTACTTATAATGTATAGTTTGCATTAACTTAATTTGTTTGGTAATTTAGGTAAAGTTCAAATAATAATACTTATTTAATTTTTCATAAGTTCTCAAAATTTTAAACTTAGGGCATTTTAGTCATTTCCGATTATGTTAAATTTTGGGTTTTACACCATCATCAGATATGTTGTATACATATGGATTTTTTTGTTTTTGCTTATTCCAAATTGGAGTAGTTCGATAACCATTGACACCAGCAGCATAAATCTGTATATCTTATGTTTATAATTAATTTTGTAAATCTAACACAAATAAATGTCAATAATAATAAACACATTTATGTTATAATACCTCATCATCTGATTTAACAACCTGCAAGTATTAGAAAGATACTTAGATTTTCTGATTGATGAGTTTGATATAATACGAATTTACCCTATTAGTGATACCTCTTCATTGTCAAATACAACAATGGATGGTTTATATTTTGTGAACCTATCATTATGGTTTGAGTGGTTAGAGTGGGTTTTAGCTGCTGCTTTTTTGTTTTCCTGCATATAATTAACATACTAAAGTGTTAGTATTTGATATTCTATACAGTTAGTTTAATTTAACACATAATCAATGTACTAATTTTGATTAAAACATGAATACCTTCGATGCCTTTGCTTTCACCATTATTATTGTTTTTTGATAACAGTAATCGTATTTTAGGATTGAACAATATATATCAAATGCCGTTATTTATATAACATATATAGGTGAATATATTTTAGGATTCGATTTCTTATACATTAAATTTTTAATATAGATATAGATTACATATATATTTTAGATTACATATATCTTTTGAACATAATTATAGAATTGATTTTGTACATATTTTTAGGAAACTGGATATTTCAAGATTTTGATTTTTCTTTAATTTATCTATTCATAATTTAGGTTAAATTGTGATACATTCATTGAGTATATGAAATTGAATAACTTATGAATGCTGTCAAATAGCAAGTGCAGTGTTACTCTTAAAATTAACCATTCAATCTTATTCCATTACATCAAATAACTTAAGATGAGTTTGCCAAATGCAACTCATCATAAGAATAGCATTCTACATCCTCATTATCAGTGTCATGTTGTGTTTCATCAAACTCATAGTATTTGGGCTTATGATTATGTCTTCTGAATGCTGCAATGTCTCTCCAAAGTTTTTTTGCTTCATTTGTTTCTCTTTTCAATCTTTCTTGTCTTTCTTCATATTCTCTCCACATTCTTCTTTTAACCTTTGCTTTCTCTGAACACCACCAATCATACCACCATGCCATATTTTCTAGTCCTTAAAACATACAATATGAAACATTCATTTAGAGAGTAATAGCGTTACTACTAATTATAATATCTGGATAAATAGTAGGTAAATATCAGCATACCTTTGGTGTCACAATCTTCCATGTCATTCTTTTCTGCAACACATATTTTCCTGCCATGAACATGTATTTCTGAATACAATTTTTTTATTTTAAAATATAAGTAGGAAAAAATTGAAGCATAAATAGGTTTGTTACTTTGAATCTTTTGTCATTGAACTCTCTGCACAATCTTCAGTTCTGGATCGTTTCACATGTGAAGTCATCTTCAGTAAGTTGAAAGGCGTAACAATATACTGATAATGGAATTCGTGGAACGTGTATTTAAAGTGATAATGTGGAAGTTGAAGAGGATGCAATTAATTTCGGTGAATTTCCAATATATGGATATTTTTGAATATTATTTGGATATCTTTTTGATTTTGTTAATTTAGTACTATATTTTCTCAAAAGAAAAATACGTAACTTTACAAACTAACGTGATCTTGCATCAAAGTAGCAGAAATCAAACTTGCAAAATGGGTAAAAAATTGCAAATTAAGATTGACATAATGTAACAAACATTACATATAATTTAAATCAATCATATTCCAACATTACATATTGTCAAATCTCATAGTACATATATTTTAAATAGATGAAACATTAAGATATGAATAAACAATCTTCAATACTCTTATACACTCCAACAATTTTCTGCCGGTGTTCTTCTATGTCTTTATTACGATCTTCAATCTTCTTCTGATGCACCAATATAATTGCTTCATCTTCCTTGTTCTTTTATTCTAGCCTTTTGATACGGTTATTATAAACTTCAATCAAACTTTTTTCTGTTCCAAATTGACCAGAATTACATTTTTTCCAAATAGCTTCAGATATGCCAAAGAGTTGGTATTTTGAAGGAACGGGAGGAGGAGGAGAAGTATCTCTTCCACGTTTCTGTTTCTTTGAATCAATATTTGAAGATGATGAAGCCATTGAACTTTGAAATCACAATATAATTAAACAATGAAAATATGATAGAAGTTGTTTGTTAAAGGTTTGTATTTATATACATTGTAATGTCATATCGTTTTAATTATTCAAATAAAAGGAAACTGTTTATATTCCAAAATAAAACCTTTATGCAATTAATTAGGATGCATTTAAAAGATAATACTATTTTTTAAAAATATATCGATATCTTTTTAATTTGTTTAAATTATTATGATATCTTGTGAATCAATGATCCACTTGTTTGGATATATGGTTGATTAATACTGGTAGTTTGTTTTTAATAATGCTATGATACGATTAGTGCTGCTACTTAAATCTTTAGTGCTGCTCGTTGTAGAAGTTAGTACTGTTCGACGTTATTAGTTAGTGTTGCCAAGTAAAATCGTTAATGCTGCTTGTGGTTTAGTGCTGCTTGTGTCATTTGTGATTACTTGCGTCATACATCTTTTGTGTATTATCAGATATCGGATGTTGTATTCATTACTACATATGTAAATTTGTATTAGGAAAATAATATGTTTAAAAATTAAAAACCTATTCAACAATTAAACAAACCTATGGTATAAACTGTTTAATAAAATTCAGAATCAAAAACATTGTTCAATGCAAATAAAGTGTTCAAAGAAAAGATATTTCAAATAATATCAATCGAATTCAGTTTTGGATTTTTTTCATTCATCCTTTTCCAAATTTACTATCACCAGCCGCTTTGATGGGTTGTTTTCTTCTGCTTCATTATCTCCTACATTAATCATTTCACACTGTCTCTTCTTATCTCTTCCAGATGGTTGACCAATTGTAGTAGCATTACCATTAGGTGACATTGTTTTGGTTTCCAGCATTGGTGAAATGTTAGCTGCTTCATCCTATAAAAAAAGTTTAAAAGTAATTACAATAATTTACTTTGTTGATTGGTATATGTTTTCAAGAGACTAATGATTAGTACCTTAGTGTTTTCCAGGTGTGGGGCAAAGACTATCTTGTTCATAATGCTATAATGTAAAACCAAAAGTAAGTTATATAACTTATGTGTCTAATTTACATACTCGTAGAATGTATATAGAAAACCTGCATGTCATACCTCATTCTCAACAATGGATGGAATTGCCGTGTCATTTGACGCAACCTATGGCGTTCAATCAATTTAAATAACAATTTTTAAGTTCTTTATTTTCATACCTGAATTGTGGTTAGACGTATATCAAAGTATAATAAATAATACCTTATTCACTTTAGCTGATGTCGTTTTAAGCACATCTCTTGAATTCTGTAAGTCATGTATATCATCATGTAGATCATCTTCGGAATCCTGCAGCTGATCGCCAATAATATGTTGTTCATCTTCCGTACCATGTAGGTCTTCATCCATTTCTTCTTTATCAGCTTCGGAAACATCAAGGTCTACTCCATTTTCTTGTTCATCAACTTTAGAATCATCCAGGTCGTCTACCATTTCTTCTTTATCTGCTTCAGAACCATCCATATCTTCTCCCAGTACTTCATCATCAGCGTGAGAATCATCATGGTCTTCCCGCATTTCTTGTAGTTCATTTTCAGAATCATGCACGCCTTTCTCAACATCTTGATCTTCATTTTCAGATTCATGTAGGTCATCTGCCTCCTCTTCAAGCGCATCTTGGTAACCCTGTTTTTTAATTGTGTATTCCACTTATATTTTAAAAAAACTATATAAAATTATATGAATCGTATTATGAACTGCTTATATACTTTTGAATTTTCCGTTACTAAAAAGCTTTAGCAGTACTAAGATTTGATGCAAATAATGTTCTAAAAATGTTATTTCTATCTTTCGATAACTTCATGTTTTGAGGATGACAAAATGTGAAAACACGTTACTTTAAAATTAACGTAAACAAGTTTTTAATCGGAAGATCCTGTTTCTACACAAATCACTCTAGAATAAATTTACAACTTGACTAATGATCAAAGAAGTGAATTTGTGCTTAAGACTTCACATTTTTATGCGACAAAACATTTTCTTCAAAAATATACTTTACAAATTATTTTTGAATAATTAAGAAATGTTTTAATTGAAAAATAAGTTTAAAATACATAACAACTATTTTTCCCCCCAAAATCAGCTCCAAACTTTCCCAAATAAGTTTTCACCAGAAAAGACAAAATGTGGAGCGTCTTTGTCTGAAACGGCTCCACGGTTCCACTAAATTTAGTGGAGCCGTGTGTGATTTAGTGGAGTCGTCCCTCTATAACGGCCAGATTTTTTCTGCCCATAAATACCAGCCCACTTCATAGATTTTGGGTATCCTTTCACACACAAAACTTTCTGAGTTTAATACTCTCTTCACATTTTCTTTCTTTGATCATTTAGATTAGTTTTCTTTTGTTCAAGAGTGATCTTTTCATCCTATCAAGTGATCCTCTTCATTCCTCTTCAATAGCAAGAGAAGAACACAAAGTATCCAAGTAGATACAAAGTGTTGTCATTCCTCTTCAAGTGCAAGAGAAGAACTCAAGGTATCCAAGAAGATACAAGAGTTGTAGTTTTAGTTAGGGGTCTTGTAACATTTGTTACACACTTGTTGTATCATAGCATACATCAAGATCATTTTTCTTTTGTGAGAGAGTGAGTGAAGATCATTGTGATCTTATAAGAGATATTGATTATCTCTTGAAGCCATTGGGCTTGTGTGATTGATCAAGTGGATCATAGGTAGATCGGGTAGATCGAGTCTTGTGTGAAGTAGTAAAGGATCAAGTGGATCGTGGTAGATTGGTGCTAGCTAAGATTAGCACTCGACATCTAGCTTAGTGTCGGAAATAGGATAAGCGACGTGTACGGTTTTCTCCGCCTAAAGGGAGGTTGTTGACATAGTGCTTGAAACTCTCGAGTGTGGTACTCGGGGAGTGGAGTAGGGCGAAGAAGAGCTTCGTAGCCGAACCTCTATAAATCCTTTTGTCCCGGTTTGATCTTTCCATCTCTACTCTTTACTTTCATTACTTATTATTAGTTAGTTTAGTGTGTAGTTCATATTGGTGTTGATTGATTGCACATAAGAATCGAATCAAAGGTTTCCAATAGTAAAGTTTTTGAGAAAGTTTAAAAGAACTAAAAGAACTTAAAAACCAGGAAAACTATTCAACCCCCTTCTAGTTTTTCCACAATTGGTATCAGAAGCCATGTCAGTCAAGATTTTAAAGTAAATTGTATTTTAAAACTTGAATCGATCAATGAATTCCGACAAATATCTAGAAGGGCAATATATGCAAAGACCACCACTATTCGAAACCGATTGTTTTATCTATTGGAAAACAAGATTCGAAACGTATGTGAAATCAAAAGACATTGATCTTTGGCATGTTATTATCGAGGGTGACTTTCAACCGATTCAAATGAATCCGGTAACTAAAAAGGATGAAATTGTTTCTTATGTGATGAACTTAAAAGAAAACTAGCCAAAAATAATGAGGCTAAAATGATGATTTACAATGCTTTGCCTAAAAAGGAATTTGAAAGAATTTTTATGTGTAATACGGCAAAAGATATTTGGAAAACTTTGTTAGTCACTCACCAAGGTAATAATCAAGTCAAAGAGAACAAGATAGATCTTCTTGTTCAACAATATGAACAATTTTCCATTTCGAAAGATAAGTCAATAGATAATGTTTTTGCTAGATTTAATACTATTATCACTAGTCTTAAAGCTCTTGATGAACGTTACTCTAGCAAGAATTATGTTAGGAAGTCTCTTAGGGCTCTACATCCTAAATGGAGAGCAAAGATCACCGCCATTGAAGAGTCAAAGGACTTGGCGACATTATCACTCGATGAACTAATAGGAAACTTGAAAGTTCACGAGATGATAATCAAGAAGGACTCCGATATAGTCAAAGGCAAAAGTGAGAGAGTTAGATCTCTAGCATTGAAAGCCAAGAAGGAGTCTAGTGATGAGGAATGTTCGAGTTCCGATAGTGAAGATGAAGAATATGCACTAGCCGTTAGAAACTTTAGAAAGTTCTTTAGGAGGAGAGGTAGATTTCCTAAACAACCTCGCGATGAAAGGAGGTCATTCCAAAAGAACTGAGATGAAAAGAAAGGGACGAGTGATAGGAGATGCTATAGATGCGGAGATCCTAATCACCTCATAGGAGAGTGTCCTAAACCACCGAATTCCAACAATCAAAGAGCTCTCATAGGAGGCTCTTGGAGTGACAGCGATGAAGAAGAAGAGAAGAAGCTCAACGATGAAACATGCCTAATGGCTCAAGCTTCTATTGAGGTACACTCCGACTCTTCTTATTATAGTGATGATAATTCGTCAATAGATGACAATAGATTGCATGACGAATATAATAAATTATGAGAGTTTAGTTCTAAAATTTTAGGTAGAAACAGAAAGCTAAAATTAAAATTGCAAGAACTTGAAATGCTAATTCTAGAACTAAAGGATCAGGTCAAAAGACTTGAGAAAAATTAAGAAGTAGACTTAGGATGTGGGTCATGCATAAGTCTTCAAGTAGAAAATGAGAAACTCAAAGAAAATGCTTTGAGAATCATTAAGTTCGAAGAAGGAACAAAAGCACTTAATGATATGCTTGAAAACATTAGGTATAATAAACATGACCGTGCGGGTTTAGGATTTGACCCAAATCAGGCTTCAACAAGTAGTACTAAACAAGTAAAATTTGTAAAGCCTGAAGTGTCTGAATCTAAAGGTGACGGCACCACTAAAGGTATGGACGGTACCATTAAATTTAATGGTACCGTGGTACCGTCTGGTGCTGAAGTCAGATCAGGGTCAATCTTGAAAAATAACTTAAGTCCTAAACCAAGTCACATAGTTGTAAATGGTACTAAGTACCTATTGCTAGCATAGAGGAAGTCAAAAGCTTTTACAAACCCTTGTCAACTCCCGGTCTTGGATTTGTAAAGCCCGACATTAGGTCAAAGACTCCTCCACCTAGAAAAACAAATTCTCCCAAACCTCGGTCAAGAACTCCTCTACCGAGAGGTAACTTTAGAAGACAAAGTTATCCAAGTAACTTCCCCGTAACTTGGAATAACCGTCAATCACAAAGTTACTTACCATGGGAAATGTGCCCTCCATTCACACATCCTAAACAAATGCAACAGATGCGTAGGATGTTTGCCACTAACAACTTTGGACCTATGAGATATTGGGAACCAAATGTTTGAGCTTCTGTTTTGCTAGATAAACATGATTGTAAATAAACTTGAGGTCCAACTAATGGAGTGTGATTAGTGATTACACTAATCTGGTGATGAAAAGTCAAGTCGTGTGTCATATGCTTAGCTTTCAACAAAGGTAGTCTAGTCTTCAAAGTTTTAAGGGCAACATCTCAGGCTCAGGTACGCTTTCTTAAAACACCCTTTGTTGGTAGAAATGCTAAGCATGTAGTGCTATTAGAATCCAACATAGTAGGCACTATAACAAAGAAACGAAATTCATATTTCATCATGACTCAATTATTTGTCAAAGACTATTATGACAAGCTCAACTTGTCCAGAAATGTACAATGATCGCTCAAAGATCATGCGTGACAAGTTTGAGATGAGCATGATGAGTGAATCAAGTTTCTTCCCTAGCCCGTATATAATACTACTTGAAGAAAGTATCCTCATAAACCTAAGTATACTATATATGTATAAGATACTTAGCTTAGAAAAATCTTAATTGATATTAACGCCCATATCAGCAAAAACGAATCTCATAAGAGACGATGAAGGTGAGTGCGCGGATATTACTAGGTTAGGGGCATGATAGGTAATTTAATTTACCTAACGGCAAGTAGGCCCGATATCATGTCTAGTGTCTTGCTTTGTGCCTGCTTGTAGGAAGGATCACAAAACTTCTTACCTTAGAGTGTTTGATGTATCTTCCGATGCATTAAAAGCACTATACATTTCAGATCATGATATCTCAAGGAGATTGGTGTAGAAATTGTTGTTAGTACCAACTCTGATAATGCGGGAGATAATGTGGATTGATAAAGAGAGAGTGATGTTTGTACCCTCATAGGTTGTTGTCAAACTTCTTAGTTCTTCAAGAAACAAACCACTCTTACTATCTCCACTACCGAAGTTGAATACGTCAGCGCTGGAAAGGCATGACAACAAGCACTATGGATGAGACAAGCTCTAATCAAATGAGACGTACATCATAACAACACTCCTATGAATAGCCGACGTGCAAATTAACTTGACCAAGAACCCCGTGGATTGCTCATGTACGAAGCTTATCGAAGTACGTCATCTCCTCCATCGCTGTGATTTCAAAAGAGAAATCTTTTCTTTGAAAAGTATCCCTTAAAGGACAACATCGTCGATGTTCCAACCAATACGTTCCTCACACCCCTCTCATGACTATTTGAATATTTCTTCGGAAATATTGAAGTCATCTCTCATATCTCATCTCAAGACTTTCTAAATATTTCACTAGAAATATTAAAGTCATTTCTCACGTCTCGTCTTGTGACTTCTTAAGTCATCCTTCTCATCCCACTTATGACTATTTCAATATTTCACTGAAAATATTAAAGTCATCCCTTACGCTCTTCGCTCAATATTTCACTGGAAATATTGAAGTGATTCCTTACGTCTCGCTTGGTGACTTTTTAAGTCATCTCCCTCATTTATCATATGATCCTTAGATATTTCACTAGAAATATTGAAGTCATTTCTTTCTTCTTGTATCATAACTCTATTAGTCATTCGTCTAATTCCGCTCATGACTAACTAAATATTTCATTGGAAATATTGTAGTCATTCTCTAAATCTCAACTCTTGACTTCTACTTATTTCAAGGGAAATATTAAAAGTCAATCCTCATTTTCCTCCAATGACAACTTAGGCATTTCCTTGGAAATACTAAGGTCATTCCTTTTCATCTCTCCTAATCGTTTTCGTCAGAGAGTTTATTAGGTATAAACTTCTTCCTCGCGTCAAAAAGTCTTACTAAATAAGTAAGATTAATCAGTCAAGAGTCGAAACAGAACAAAAATGGGTTTCACAGAAACACGGCTCCACTAAAGTGGCACGGCACCACTAAACATTAGTGGTACCGTGGTACCGTATGTCTGAGAAAGCCCGTTTTTCCTTCCTTTCCCTCTGCACACCCATTCAAAACAAATACACCAACTTCCTACTGCTGTCAAAAACCGAACCCAGCACCAAAATCCAATTACACTCTTGCTAATCAAGATCAAGGCATTGCAATCAAACAATCCTAATCACTACAATACAAATTGTAAGTTAATTATCTTTAATTTCTTTTCAATTTGAGTCTAGGGTTTGTTCTTACGCATAAAATCGAATTGGGGGTTTTTAATTTTTGTTGAATTTTTATGCAATTAAGACTAGGATTAGACAATGTAGTACTTACATGATTCTCTAAACCTAGGATTTTTATAAGCCCACTCATATTGCATAACCTAGTCCGAATTTAACCATCTAAATCGGATTAAGATTAATTATTTGTAGTGGAATCATGTCTAGGATGATTAAAATTGGATTAGGAATGATTAACATTGAGGCTTTTCAATTTTAAGATTTTTGGCGCCAAGTTTAGGCGTTTGCCAAACACCCCAATTTCATCATTTTCGAAAAATTTCACGTATTTAGGATCATGAAACCTTTTTCATGCATTGTTGATGCAAATTAAAAACGTTTTTGCATGCATACATGATCTCACAAATATTGATTGAATTACATAATTAGTATGTATTATTCGATATATTTGATTAAGCAAAAGTGAAATTAGGAGCGTTTGGGTAATCTCATTAGGTTTGTTTTAGAGTCGAGATTACCGCACCTCCACATTGGTTGCATTTAGGCACACACACACTAAGAATGTGATCATTAAAATGCAACAAGTTAACATATACAAAATTATATTTTTGTAGGTAACAATGCCTCGTACGGATTATCAAGATACCAAACCTTACATTCCCCGTCTATTAGATGATCCAAACATCCCCGATGAGCAAAAAACTTATCTTGCTAAAGTCCAAGATCGATATATACACGAAGGTCGTGTAGTCGATGCTCATTTCGTTCTCTTGGATAACATCCAAGCTTGCTTCCCTACTATTGACTTTGATTGTTTATACAAAATAAACGATCAAATTTGTCCTCGTTTTGTCCTCGAATTTTATAGTCGAGTCCGCACCTTCAATGATCTTGAAGGTAATGTCTTCTTTGATTTTTGGATCCGAAACCAAAACATCATCTTGTCCATCTCCGAGCTTGGTGACATTCTAGGTGTTCCTTCGTATGGTCAGTGTGCTTACACTGAAGACCATTCCCTAGAGTCACTCTTCTATAATCTTGAGAATGAAGGTACTTATCGTACCGAAATCCCCAACCTTGAAGCCATAAAACACCACATCCAAGTTCCTCGAGTCGCCAACACGTATTAAAAGCATGATGGTTCCATCGTCCATCTTGACCCCAACCGCATCTACCTCAAAGAACTCCTTCCCAACCTCAGAAGTTGGGAACTTCTTCTACGTGAGAACGTGTTGAGCCTTGCGGGCAACCAGGATCACGTGTTGGCGAGTCTCGCCTACATGCTTTATTGTCTTTGTATCGAGGAGCCATACAACCTCGCATACTACATGGCCAAAAGGATGGCCAACATCCATAGTCATTCCAATAAGCTCATGCCATATGGTATGTTGCTTACTCGTCTCTTCAGGTGGGTTATGGAAAATTTCCCACATCTTAATGATGTCGACTATGTCCTAGTCAATCCTGTCATGAAACCCCTTGGTGGACCACAACGTCGCACAAACAAACGTAAGGACAAAGGGTCAAAACGTGGTCGTAAATCCACTTCCGATATCCCTCTCTCTTCTTCCTCCTTCGGTCATGGTTCGTTATCTCAACATATGGATGAGGATGATGATGAGGTGAACGAAGAAGGAACGTCTCATCCTCGTACTCCCTCTCCCGACACCTTCTTTCGCAACCTTGACACGTCATCGTTCGCATAAACCGCCGACCTTCCCTTCAACCAAACCAACTTTACTTCTGTGATGAGAAGGCAAACAACCATGTACAATCGACAAGTGTCGATGCATGAGCAAACTATCGGGGGGTTCAAGTCCACTGGCAAGGCAATCAAAGGGCTCGGGAACAAGATAAAGAAGTTGGGGAAGAGAAGAGATTAGATAGGACTAACTTAAGGAGTATTACTAACTTAAGTATTATTAAGATATTAATAATGGAGTTATGGCAATGTCCATCTAACATAAACTAGTTTGAATTGTTTTAACATTTCTTACTTGACTTTAGTTACTTTGATTAGTTAATCAGTCTTTATGTTATTTATGCTCTTTGTTTCATGCTTCTCATGCATGCACTACATGATAAAACTTGCTTGGTTTGATGCATGCTTAATAGGTGCCTAAACTTAGAAGATCACATGATATTTTTAGTTGCTAGTTTAGACTAGTGTTAGGAAATTTATGTGATTATTCTATAGTAGATTGAGGCTTTGGGATTTGCTGAAAAATAGTCTACCCAGAATTACCCATTTTAGGCAGCCTAGAACCTGTAGAACTGGAAAAAGAGTCAATTGCGGGCCACGGCTCCACTAAATTTAGTGGTGTCGTGGGTCATTTAGAGGAACCGTGACCTGGGAAGACGATTTTTACAGTTCTCTTCCACTTTTTGACCCTCTTTTCCTAGAATTCTGCAAACACATACTAATTCCAATACACACATATCCCCAAATCCACCATCCTATCCAACCTTGCATGCTTTGATTTGGCTATATAAGCTCATATTATGCATTGCTCTTCCACCAACATCTTACACACACCATTCAACTATCATATCCTCCACAATGGCTACCACTTCACACAAAGCTAAAAAGCCAAGATTTAACCTCAAACCAACCAATGAGACAACTTTTATTGATCAATGGATCAAAAGTATACACACACCACAAGCCTCAACCAAACCTTCCAATGAGATAATTCTCATTGATCTAACTTTGGATGATGATGAAGAAGTCCACACACCACAAACCTCAACCAAATCAACCTCCTCAATCCACACACCCCTAGCTCCATCAAAGGCTAACTCAACAAGGCCAACATCATCATCCACCTCCAACATAAGAATCACCACACATTTGTCTCGCCTTAACACTCACCTTATCACCACCAATTCCCTTTGAACTTGGGAGTAACACATCATAATCTTCACTTTCACCATCATCATAACCTTTAATGGGTCATCCCATTCTTTATCCCCTACAACCACATACCCTAAGTTGTCCTTGTTGTCACCACAACCAACACCTCATCATGTGCCTTAGAGATGAGTTGAGCCTTCAATTCTCCTACCTTGAGCACCTCCTCACACCACCACAAGGACCCATCATACTACCCCCTCCACCACCAAATAGCCTAACCAACTAAACATGGTTATGTTTAGTTTCTCAAATAAAAGCTTAGGACCCTTTTGACCTTTGAAGCAAATCTTGAAGTCTCTCATCACTAATGATGTCTATGTGTTTTCTTGTAGTTTATTTTGCTTCTATGATGTAGTCATACATATGTATGACATTTGTTTTATTTTCATGAATGAATGGGCTTTCATGTAGTTGTTTCTTGTTTAGTTTTTGGCTACTTAGCCATATTTTTGTGATTAGATATTTGTCATATGTGCTACATGTTAGAACTTGTGTATTTGCTTTCTAACTTTGTTTTGTAGCACAAGTCATTACTCGATTCCTTGGTGTCCTCCAAACGAGGGGGAGTATACATCAAGGGGGAGCCTTAGCAACCTTTTTGCTTCGACAAAAAGGGGGAGAAATGGGAGTAAACTCATTAAAAACTTGTTAAAACTAATTTTAACTTAAAATGAGTTTATGTTTTGTCATCATCAAAAAGGGGGAGATTGTTGATGCAAATAATGTTCTAAAAACGTTATTTCTATCTTTCGATAAATTCACATTTTGAGGATGACAAAATGTGAAAACACGTTACGTTAAAATTAACGTAAACAAGTTTTTAATCGGAAGATCCCGTTTCTACACAAATCACTCTAGAACAAATTTACAACTTGCCTAATGATCAAAGAAGTGAATTTGTGCTTAAGACTTCACATTTTTATGTGACAAAACATTTTATTCAAAAATATACTTTACAAATTATTTTTGAATAATTAAGAAATGTTTTAATGCAAAAATAAGTTTAAAATACATAACAACTATTTTCCCCCCCAAAATCAGCTCCAAACTTCCCCAAATAAGTTTGAAAAGACAAAATGTTAGGAATATAAATATTCAGATGAAGGCTCGGTCACCCCGAGCATCTATTTAGCATTCACATAGCTCGTAGGCTTATTAATATTAGCTTAGTATTATTAGTATTATTAGTTTAGTCGTATTTATATTTGTGGAGTGGGTCGGGGCTTTCCCCACTGTCAGCTCACTCCACAGCCCACTAGGGGCACAATATTAGTAACTATATAAAGCCCTTCCCACACTTGGGAAGGGTTGGAACTCTTATATCATTTCACACACACTAATCTAATTTCCAGGTTTTTCTCTCTAAGGTTCCCTCTCTCTCTAACTTCTCTCTAAAACTCCACCATGGATCTCATCTTCCATAACCCAAGACCACCTGAATTATCCACACAATTAATATGTTTATATTCTACACAAATTGTGGAGCGTCTTTGTCTGAAACGGCTCCACGGTTCCACTAAATTTAGTGGAGCCGTGTGTGATTTGGTGGAGTCGTCCCTCTGTAACGGCCAGATTTTTTCTGCCTATAAATACCAGCCCACTTCACAGATTTTGGGTATCCTTTCACACACAAAACTTTCTGAGTTTAATACTCTCTTCACATTTTTTTCTTTGATAATTTAGATAAGTTTTCTTTTGTTCAAGAGTGATCCTTTCATCCTATCAAGTGATCCTCTTCATTCCTCTTCAATAGCAAGAGAAGAACACAAAGTATCCAAGTAGATACAAAGTGTTGTCATTCCTCTTCAAGTGCAAGAGAAGAACTCAAGGTATCCAAGAAGATACAAGAGTTGTAGTTTTAGTTAGGGGTCTTGTAACATTTGTTACACACTTGTTGTATCATAGCATACATCAAGATTATTTTTCTTTTGTGAGAGAGTGAGTGAAGATCATTGTGATCTTATAAGAGATATTAATTATCTCTTGAAGCCATTGGGCTTGTGTGATTGATCAAGTGGATCATAGGTAGATCGGGTAGATCGAGTCTTGTGTGAAGTAGTAAAGGATCAAGTGGATCGTGGTAGATTGGTGCTAGCTAAGATTAGCACTCGACATCTAGCTTAGTGTCGGAAATAGGATAAGCGACGTGTACGGTTTTCTCCGCCTAAAGGGAGGTTGTTGACATAGTGCTTGAAACTCTCGAGTGTGGTACTCGGTGTAAGATACCGTAAAAATCCACTGTGATAAATCTCGTTGATTAATAATAATCTGGTGTTATCGTTTAATAAAACCCATTTTTACGGGGAAATTAAAAATTTTCTTTTATTCTTACCACGTCATAACAATCATGATAAGTATCAATGTAATACTCACACTAAACATATATGACATTTCGCTAACCACACTTAACTAGTCCTAATCTTATACATTAATTACTACACCTAAATTAAACCAAGCTACAAATTAAATCGGATCTCCATTTCCCTCAGCCCATCTACAGCCCATCTCCAACTCATGCTAACTTTTCCATTTCATTCTATACCCGATGTCACGCCCCTTAAAAACGACTTGTATACTCTACATTTTCAAACGTGACCTAGATACATTTTTGCCTCGTCTTAATCACCACTCGCCAAGCTTTATTTATGCCGAATCCTAGACCTAGATGTCAAACATTACTATAGTAGTCTCGTCCCTTTTTCCACACCCAAACGTATGAACAAAACAACTTCAAACCCCAACCAAATGGCACCTTGACTTTCCTCACGAGTCCATAACAATATTTTGACATAATGAAATGTTTAAGAACTGCTTCGAACAACAGAAAGAGTTGTCACTCGCAAAACCCACTTCGCACTATTCTAAAAATGCAAGTATGAATACAAGTCGAATACAAATGTAATCCAACAACAAAAGACAAATGCTACCCAACACTTCCATACCTACTTAAGATATTTTAGCAAAACATGCCACCTCCCCAACACGAACAGTAGAGACAAATGATTGAGTTGAAAGTTGAAAAGTCAAGAGAAACGTGTATAAATTTTCTTCTATAACACTAACCCAACCTACCACACTTTACATTACCCACATTCCCCACTCTTTCACTTTACAAACTATCTTAAACACATAGAAACCCTCTCTGGTCTTGTGGTGAAGCATAACAGTAGAGAAAACCAATACATATTCTAACTCATTAAGCCTACTACCTTCGTCTATGTGCTACCAGTCGAACCACACTATCTCTTCCCCACCTCTCACTCTCACCACCCTTACCTATTTCTCATTCCCTATCATCCGTTAGAACCTCCTAAATGACCAGAAACTCTCATCTTCCTCATTGGTAAAATGGTTCGAAAGAAACAAGTTAACATGTAGCAACGTATATGTTAACCTTGAAAAAGTTGTGAATCACCCTTGTGTCTAGCTTTTCTCTACGTGACCACTACCCACCTCTAGAAGGTGTAGTAAGTGCCTTATAACCTTTCTTGTCTCTCTATCTCACGTTAGAATTTATATCCCACCTACATGTTCTCTACCACCCTCGAACGCATTAAATTGTATATATTGTTGCATGTGTCCTCAGGTGGTGACAAACTGCCACTAAGGAAGATTTAGAAACCACTCACTTTATTTGCACGTTAAAAATATCACAACCATACACGCATCATATAATTTTATCATTCGAACGTATCATTTTTTTATTACTAGTACGAACAATAAAGTTTACAAAACCACAATGGGTGACAAACCCCCACTGTGGAAGGATGGAAGGTCACAAGACACATCACTCTCACGTTTAAAGATTAGTTGCATGCATACATACTCATTCGACCACCCTACTGATCATATCTCATGCATACCATATACTTAAAGAAAAACTCTAAGTCTTAATAACCCAGAAGACTGCTTCAGATAGCCACATAACCGGCTCAGTAAAACTTGAATCTATTTAACGACCCACCTACAATATTACACGAACTAAAAGACCACCTTGCTAACTAAATAAGTCGCGTTTGTACTTTGTTAAAATAAGCTCACTTACTAGCTTTAAAATAGTCACTACTCTCATGTGATGCACAAGTATTCAAAAATAAACTAAAGTGTTTTCCTTTCATAAACATGTCTCGAAAGGCCAAAGTTCATTTAATTAACTTCGAATCTGTAAACGTAACAAACCGATATTTTTGCTTATCACGACTATCTACTTGGCCAAGAACATCTTTTGTATTTTAAGATTTTACTCAAAAGTTCATCTCAACACTTTAAATGAACCATTTTAAATGCTACTCGACAAAGTATAAAACACTTAGAAATATATAGAGTTTTTCAGTTTTTAAAACTTGCGACCAGTCTAACTCATGGTCTGTTTACTTCGAATTGGTGAAAGTAACGTATACATATTTTTGCTCAGCTCGAACGAGGACCTAGGAAATTACACTTTTCGTGTTTTAACCTCGAAATCATAAGTTCTCAAACACACTCAAAACTCCCCTTTTTGGTCGCTACTCGCTGAACCTTTATTACATAAAATCAGAATGTTAGTTTATTCGGTATTGGGCTAAAGATTAAGCCCATTAAACTTTTGAGCATGGACAGTGTAATATACCCATGTGATACATTTTTAGAATCATGAAAACAGCCCAGGTCCTGGCCCAAGACAATTTACATGCCCTCGCCTCTAAAATATTAAATGGGCTTTAAGTTAATTCGTTGTGCGGCCCATTAGACTAAAAATAAGCTCTTTACTGAAATAAGCAATTGAAATAAGTTAAAATAAACTTAATAGAGTTATAGAAATTTTTAGAATATTTTTCCCATTATTTTTATGCAAAAAGGACTAAAAATGTAACGCACTTTGACTAGAAGGACTAAAACTGTCAACCTGAGAAACTTATGGACTGAAGCTGTGAAAACAGTTTATAAAGGACTGGAATTGACCAAGGATGTGCCTCCAAGCCATATTTGTACTATTGGACAAGTTTTGGACTATTATTGGACTTTGACTTAACGAAGGACTAACGACGTGACGTAAGCGCAGTTAGGGTAAAAAGTGTAAAACCTAAAAAGGACAAGGAACTATTTAAATACACTTGACATTCTTAGTTTATTTTTCATTTTCACCCCAGCACTTCACATGCATTTTCATATTTTTATTTACATGTTATTTACGTTCTCGTTATTTATTATACCTAGGATTTAACGAATTCACTTTGCATATCATTTTAACATATTTTGGAGAAAGTAATATTTTGGGTCGATTGATATAAGAAGCAAGATAATATCATATATGATATTATATTTTTTAACTTGAGGCATTTTAAGCATATCACATCACCGATCAAATCGTTATACGATTTCTCACATCACACTCACTATAGCAGTAAGTCAGAATCTTAGACTTCCCTTATATTCAGGTTTAGTATCGAAGACGTTTCCGTGATCGTTCCATAGATCTAATAAATCTACCTTGTCAGATACGCTCCAGGTGAGTCGTGGCCCCTACTTTTATTACTTGTTTTAATAACTCTTTTGGGGGAGATACATGCTTTAACTGTTTTGAGTTTATTTATATACTTTGGAAAACTCTCATGATTTACTCAAAATCATAAACTCTGTTTTACATGTTTGAATCACCCTTGAGAGAAATATATGTTCGTTATATGTGCAAACTACTTGTTTAGCTTAAACACTGAATTTGAAGGATAACATTTTCAAAACTACTTGACGTGACATGATACTGAGACTCATTGTAGGCATTCATATAACAAATGGATGTACTGTTAACTTTACTATGATATTTCTAAATTTCACTAGAAATAATTGCCAAGACCAGAATACGTATATTTTATGAACCCCTGAGACCTATATTGCCTAAGTTTACTTTATTGCCATAAAGTCCCTCGATCATGAGCCATTAATCACTGCGGTGAGCGCGAATATAGTGAACAGCTTCGAAACCTGTTAGAGGCTGACGACCTATCCCACTAAATACTTGGACGGAATGCCTACATGGTTAGTCGTATTTAGTCGCGATGCACTATATTTGAGAAAAATAGGAATTGGCAAACCACCTATTACATGAGGGCTAAAAACACCCATCAGTGACCCTGATGGGACACTGCCATTTTACGGTACTCTGTTAAAGTTTTGCGTGTCATGAGGCTTAGGGCAATATAACTTTATGAATATATGAATGTTTCATATATATCCTAGGATACAGCTGTATTTAGTAGACCACCACGTTACACTGATAAATTTCAGACTCTAGATTATTATGTGTTATGATTATGAATCCTGTACTTGAACTTTAACTGTTAATATATGAGAATTCTATTCGAAATGGCCCAAATTGCTTAGTATATCGTTACTTCTAAAAGTTGACCCAACACATCATTTCGAGCGTATAACAACGTAGCTCATCTTCATTTAAAACTTGAAACTTATGATCACTTGAGATCATACATGAATCATTAGTGGATTTTTATTCAACTCATCTTGTTATTGATTCCATGAAGAACTATTATTTATTTCGACAACCGCTATACACCTTTTAAATTCAGTGAAAGAAAGTTATTTTCTATCAAACTCCACGAACTCACCAACCATTGTGTTGACGCTTTTAGCATGTATTTATCTCAGGTCCATAATGAGCACGGTTGGCACGGAGGAGCACGGATACTTATGAAGGCTATAAATATCATTCGAAAACCTATTTAATAAACTTTGAAACCACTGGGACCTTACTTTGTAAACTCTGATATTCGAATGATAAATCTTTTAAAACGACTAAATTGTGATCGTTTTTTACTATTCCACTGTTGTGCCATGAAGTAACACCCAATTTGAATTCCGCTGCATATTACGAAATTGGGGGGTGTTATAGATTGGTATCAGAGCTACAGTTATAGAGAAACGGGTCTAAATGAGGTCCGAACTATAACTACTTTTACAAACAAAACATTTTATAGTCTTTCGCTCTCCGTGCTTACCATCCGCCAGACGCTCATGTGACTTCTAGATAGTTTTGCTACACCAACACTCTAATATATTGATATATATATACTCACCAACTATTTCGAGTACCATACCAACCACCTTTAATTATCTTATTCGCATCTTTATAGATGCGTGTGAAATAAATTTTTCTGTATTTCTGGAAAATCCACGCATGGATTATTGTGTGGATTAGTACGAGTGTTAAATCATAAATTCTTAAGTAGGATGGTTTACAATGTCTTTATTTGAATAATTGAGATGCCTTTTATTTAAATAAAGAAATTGTAAAGCGCCGAACCATAAGTTCATATTTCCTTATTTACATTGTTTGGGACGCCTCTCTATGTAAATAACGAATTATAAATAAGTGGGCTTATTTGTATCTGTAAGGGCACTAGTATGAAACCGATAACCACGAAAATTCATCAAACACACAGCATAACTCTCATTAGAATCCAAAAATATTGATACATAATGATATAATTAGCATTAGTAATGCCAACATTACAAATATCACTAAGAAAGGCATAACATCACCAATCGGTTGACCCGCTATGTCAATGAAAAACACCACTACACCAGCAAGAGTAAGAACCACGACTGGGTTCAACACCTCGAATATCCTGTACAACAAGAATACACAAGTTATTAATGCAATAAAACATTAATACATGATGTTACTATACGGGTTCAAAGCAACACTCTTATTGTAATACTATCTCTTAATATTCTAGCCACTTGCATTAACTATTCCTCACACAAGGACAAACAAGATTTCTCATCCCCTAAAAGCTGGGATTCAGCAACTTTCTCTACATACACCGAATCCTTATTCGAATATCTTTGTGTAAGAATCTGTTATCAACAAAACTCTTTTGTTTAATGGGTAGGTTACCCGCACAGATCCTTGTAATTGGAAACCATGTGAAATTTCATAAAAGAATAACAATAGTTATTCCAAAGGAAAAATTTTCCAAGTTGTGTTATGTAAAACCCTAAAATTTTGAACATGTAAAATACCCAAAGTACCCCTTGATCTCAAATTCATAAATGACGTTTAAAACATTACGACATCAAATTCCGGTTATACCTTAAGTATTTAACTTTAATAGTTGAGCAAATAAAACAAAATGTGCACAATTAATCTATTTAATGTCACGCCTAAGGGAAATGTCCTAACCGAAATATAATGCATCACTTTAAGAAAATTTATGACCATTTAAAGGCCCAAATCAAACCCATAATTCATGCAAGTTGCCATCTTAAGAGTGGCCATTCACACGCCTTCCCTATTGACCAAATCAATCATACGCCCATTTCTTTTTATTTTGTCACCATTCTCACAAGACTAAACCCTAAACAACTACACCACACAAATGTCGGCTGCTATTTTTCCTTTCCTCCTTTCCTATTCCATTCGCAAAGGCAGCAAAACAAAAACCTAGCAGCAGCCCCATTATATCTTCCCACTTTTTCTTCTTCTTATAAATCGTATTCCACATTCATAAAACCTTAAAGCATCTAATATATTCAGCTGTTTTTTTTTTTTTTTACTCCAAGAAGAAGGTACGAGGGTGGAATCTGGACGTTCTAGCTTGTTGTGATCGGCATCGTGGGTGTTATTCATTTAATGTGATCGTGTGTGGAGTGGGTTCTGTTCGAAGGGTTTTGGGTCATGATTCTTGTGTTCGTGTTTCGTCTTTCTTTACCCTATCCGACCAAGAGGTACATTACATCGCCCTTATGTTTTCACTGATCCATAAGATACATATATATACATATAAACATGATAAAAACTTAAGCATTGCTCCGTTTAATACGAATGGTATGATTGATATATATATCACATAAAATGATGAGTATCTATTGCATGAAATAATGAATCACGTATAGGTCCATGTTGAGTTTTCTTTTGGCTATTCGATCTGTAGACATATGAACCATAAATCCGGTAACTAAACGTTGGATTGATCACTTTTAAAACACTCTAAATCTGGGAAAAGTTATCACATAAAAGATGAGATGGTCGCATGAAATAAGGCTATACATAGGTGTCGATATATATTTCTAATCTGCTGTTTAAATCAAAGTATATATCAGTTGTAATCTGGTCTGGAAACGTGAGTCCGAATCATTTATATATGTTGTTAAACCTGGATAAATATTACACGAAATAAGGTGAATAAAGGTCACATAAATATTGGAATATATGGGTTGATTTATGGTCCTATTTTCTGCTGTTCGAATCTGGGTTTATATGGGCTTTTCGAATCAGTTAAATACATGTTGGTTTAGATCTATTTTAGGCATGTACAAGTCTTGTCTCACACGTACATAAAATGATAGAAAAATGTATGACAATGGGTGGTCAAGAGTTGTGTTTTTGACTTGTTAAACATGGGACAGTTAGTATTGTTTGGTCTCATTAAAAACATATCGAATAGGGTGGGTGTGACCTGTCGGTTTGCTCTTATAAGAATTCATGAACTAGGATTTATTTACTTTTTATAAAACAAGTCTTAAACCTAAACTGACATGTTATATCCTACACTATGCTAAAATGACATACTAAACACTAATCTTTGATAATTGTTATAAATGGAACCAAAGCTTTGATAATTAACATATTTAACCCTAAACTATTATATTGGTCATTTTAACCCTTAAAGATTATTAAATTGTCATTTATAACTCTAAAGCATAAAAATTACTATTTCGGGAAACTTACTAAATTGGGAAACCTGCTTAAAAAGGAAAGTTACTAAAAATGGAAAGCCGGCTAAAATAAGTATTCTGATTTAAAATAAATTATTAATAAGACGATCATGAATTCGTGTAGATTCGCTGAAGATGGATTTTGTTTCCGATCTTTATGTTTCTATTTGTGTCTTCGCTTGCGGTCTAAGGTACAGATATTCTGACCTTTTCTTTTAAGGTTTCTCATGATCTCTTTCGTATTCTGATCCGTTAATTTTCTGAGTTGATTGCTATGATTCCCTTTCGCTTGAACCTTCTCTGTTGATCCCATTTGATATGACCGCTGATATGAAGCTATGTTATCAAGACCTTTTATAATTATGCCTTGAAAATGCTTTGAGAAAAACCATTTTAAAGAGATGTTAATCAATGAGGCGAAACCACTTTTATATCAAATGTTACTAACTTTTGTGAATACTATATTTGGAAGACTATTTTTTTATGAAAAACCGTTTTGAAAGATTATTTTTATGAAAACCACTTTAAAGGATCGTTTTATGAAAATCATGAATAAAGGATTGTTTAAAATGGACTTTTGATAGAAACTTTTGAAATGAACTTTTGATCTGAACCTTGACTTGATTACTTAATATGAACCTTGATCTGGTAAACTCTGATTTGGACCTTTGGCATTACATCTGATATATCTGTTATTAACCATCTGTATGGATCATCTGATTTGACCTTGATATATGACACTCTGATTATGATATGATATCTGACTCTTAGTTTGATACCCGAGCCATTTCACTAGGCATGGGGGTTCCATGTCCGTGTCATTGATGCACCAATGGCATGACTCTAGGGCGGTGGAGTGATGTTCCGCCACGTCCCCATTCTGATTATGATATGCGCATTACTTTGATTATGGATTATATATGTTCTGGGGGGCGTATGGATGCATCCTAGATCTGTTCTGTTTAGTGGATTTAACATGATTTGATATGATTTGTCTGGTGACTGGTGCTTGTGTGCAATACACGCCTTTCACATATTTCTGGGAGCTAGCTACTCCATTTGAAGAATGAGGACACCCCTCATATTATCTGATTATCTGAGAGGTCTCCCCTCTATATGATTTGAAGATTTATGGTTACGATATGATATGATCTGTTTCTGGGCTCGTGGTGGATTACTATCCCTTTCTTTTTCCCTTATACTTATTCATTGACTTATCCCTTGAACCATACTACATCTGTTTGACCTTTGTTTCTGTTATTCTGTACATTTCTCTATTTCTGTTTATTATCGTTATATCTGTTCACTGGGCTTTTTAAGCTCAGCCGCACGTTTTCTTTTCGTGTGCGGCAGGTTATAAGCAGGATGACGGGTTTGGGTATGAGTGAAGAGACTTTTGGACTTAGAAGACGTTGATAGCTATTATGGATTAGCAATGATTAGAAGACATTATATTTAGACTTAGTAGTTATTGAAATTTCCCTTTGTAACCTTGTGTATTCGGTATTTCATTTGTAACCCTTGTATTACTGTAAATGTATGCTTTGTTTTGATCTGATATGAAACCATTAGTGTGACATCTTTACCCTTGTCGGGTTGGGGTGTTACAATTTATGGTATCAGAGCGACAGGCTGCGATACGTAATACATTTACCCTTGGCCTGTGTAAGTTAGGACCACTAAGTTTCCCTGTAAGCGCTCATAAGATAACCTTTAAGATTTGCTTTAGGATTTCCCTATAGGAACTTAAGTTCTGACCAGTGAGGAATGGGTAGACTATAAGGCTTTTGTTTAAGTAGCATTGCTTCCGCATCACTCTGATTTATGCCCTGCTTGTTAAGCTCACGCTTTGCACCACCTAAGATTCCGACTCCGACCTCTGATTCTTTTGGATAATCATTTTGATGTCTCTTCGGGTATTCTGAGAATCTCCATGACGATAACCTACTTGATACATTCTGTTACTTGCTTTTGATAATCTATGAATCTTCTGACCCTATCTGAGTTCGTCTTAAACATCTCCGTTTCCATGAGAAGTCTGGTGGTGCTTTAACCACGTGTATAAGAATGCTTTCCTCTCATTTTAAACGATAAGACTTGCGTTGTCAATCTGTTCTTTTTCCATTGAATAGTTAACTTTGATTTTAGTCTGATAAAGGATAGGTTGATTGATCATTGACGACTACCCTCTGATGTTTCACCTTCGATGTTTGAAAACCATTTTGAACTCCCTACCATGATTTCCGATTGTTAAACTTTTGCTGTCTCTACCTGATTTTGTTCTTCACTTCCGACCTATTTGATAAGCAGTTTGATACTCCTCTGACCACTCCGAAGGTCATTTAACCTTAAGGTGCTTGGCACATTCTGTGAATTAATTACCCATGCTGGATATAAATGTATCATCTGATATTACTCTGTCCTTGCAAAGTCCGTTACTACTCCTATGAGAACCCTGATGATTATTAGCCATGGACTGTGACGATAATTTTGTCCCGATATGAATTTGTTAACTGAGCATGATGATGCTGATAACTGATATTCTATACGCTTGACTTTTGACAGTTATACGATGTTTGTATTTCCGATGACTCACAACCTACCTGCAACTTATGCTAAATAGCTAAACAAGACTCCAACACCTTGAATTGTTCATTTATCTATCTCCACACTTTGATGAACCATGTACTTGACCTTGATATATGAACTATCCGTCTGGCTTGGCGACCGTACTCATCCTACGAATCCGTTTTGATATATTCGATTTTGAGGTCTTTAAGTTATGGATTGGCTGGCCCTCATACGCTGCCAGGGACTACCGTATCTGATTTGTGACCTTTAGTAATATGTTTCATTCCACTTTCGTTATGATAACCTTTAACCGCTCAAATCTGTTAAGCCTAACCTGCTATGGAAACTTCTATCTCGATTTCATTTGATTGTTGATTGCCTCCTGACACCTATTATTCACTCTTAGAAAACTTTGGCCTTGGAAGTTTTATTATGCAAATTTTCTGGTGTTCTATGATGAAACCCTTGGATTTCCTTTCCGGTTGAGAAGCAGAATGAAAATTTGAACCACTCCCAGTTGACGGACCATGATGCCATCGAATTTGAGAAATTGGAGGGGATGATGAATTGTGATTTTGTTCACCTCAGTGCTTCATTTTGAATACCCTGTTAGCTTGTGAAGAAGAAAGAGAAAACTTGGAGTATCAACTATCGTAAACCAAATCGTATCACTACCATGACCATCTTTCAATTCAGCGCATCAATGATTGATTCTATCTTGGTAAACTCCGTACCAGACGACCTCTGTGGATGATTGAAGGACTGAAGAAGCAACCGCAAGGACTTCTAAGAAAAGAGATGACTATTTGAGAAAAACCTCCGGGAAGTATTTCAGTTTTATGCACGAAGAGGAACAGGTAGACCATCATGTGGAATGACCCTTTATTCTAGTAGAAGTAGATTCGAGTGGTGTCCAGAGATGGTAGCAGGCAATACTACCATGCATCCGGCGATGACGGCAGTTGGAGTTGGCAAATTTCGAACCGTGCTGAAGGCCTGTCTAAGACACACAGTCTTGCTTCTCTATTTACCTTAGTTGTACTAGGATGAATTGAGAGCAGAAGCAGACTCGCGTATGGAAGAAGGCACAGTGACCATGCCGGAAATTCACGTTACTACACCACAGTTCCAAGAAGAAGTGTCGAAGGCTTGAGGGACCAGACTTGAGTTTATATTTCCTTTCCACCCTATGATCATACGACAGACTGCATGGACTTGGAAGAAGTTTAAGATCATGTCCGATAATTCTAAAGCGAACGGTTGTGTTTGAAAGAGTTGATTCTGTGAAGGATGAAGCTATGGGCGATGTAATTCATTTTCTTTTGACCTACTCAAATTTCTGTTACCTGATGATAAGATCCCTTGAATGATTTATATTCCTTGTCAGTAATTCCGCTCTGAGTTCATTCTGCGTATGTTGGATGATAGTTTCGTTATGTGAAATTTGATGGATGATGGGCGACCCGATGCTTTTAACGATGTACCAAATTCTGATAGACATTCTGAGACTTCCGTTAACTCTTTCGAGTAGTTCGTTCTCCTCTTAGTTATGGTGTTTGATTTTGATGACCTCTGAGAATGTAGAAGTACTAGGTGGATTAAGATAGGTGGTTTTGATTACGACTTGAGATAAAGTATGATCATCATGAAGGCATATTTATGTGGTGCTAGTATTATGACGCCTGATCAACGTGATAATACTTACACCATATAACGTGCACTCATTGTGGCCATAGGATATCTTGGGGAGTACCTAAGTTTAGAATCTGATCTCCGTTGGTTATCTGTGATTAGTGAGAAGTTAGGTTCATTCTACCTATGCGTATACTCTGATATCTGGATGAGTTTGAACTCTCGTATTACATTCTGTTGACCTCAGTTATATATCTTAAGCTCTTTGTAGAACTCTCCACTGATGATGCAGTTAATCTGATTTGAAATTCTATTCGTATTTCATATAAGTTTTTCGGAAGACTCACCTACCATTCATTTTGTTGAATGGTCCTTTTGATCCGAATCAAATTAATTTTGTCTCCTTCTGAGTAATCTGAACCCATCTTGTTTGATCGAGTCATGAGAAACCAATTGTTTTGAAGATCCTTCTGGAAGAACCTCCCTGGGCGTGAGGACTGTGCGTGACGATCTTTTACGAGTTACTACGACTCTGTTTAACTTTGCGACTTCAATTTTCGAGGACGAAAATTTTTTTCTAGAGGGGAAGAGTTGTAAAACCCTAAAATTTTGAACATGTAAAATACCCAAATTACCTCTTGATCTCAAATTCATAAATGACGTTTAAAACATTACGACATCAAATTCCGGTTATACCTTAAGTATTTAACTTTAATAGTTGAGCAAATAAAACAAAATGTGCACAATTAATCTATTTAATGTCACGCCTAAGGGAAATGTCCTAACCGAAATATAATGCATCACTTTAAGAAAATTTATGACCATTTAAAGGCCCAAATCAAACCCATAATTCATGCAAGTTGCCATCTTAAGAGTGGCCATTCACACGCCTTCCCTATTGACCAAATCAATCATACGCCCATTTCTTTTTATTTTGTCACCATTCTCACAAGACTAAACCCTAAACAACTACACCACACAAATGTCGGCTGCTATTTTTCCTTTCCTCCTTTCCTATTCCATTCGCAAAGGCAGCAAAACAAAAACCTAGCAGCAGCCCCATTATATCTTCCCACTTTTTCTTCTTCTTATAAATCGTATTCCACATTCATAAAACCTTAAAGCATCTAATATATTCAGCTGTTTTTTTTTTTTACTCCAAGAAGAAGGTACGAGGGTGGAATCTGGACGTTCTAGCTTGTTGTGATCGGCATCGTGGGTGTTATTCATTTAATGTGATCGTGTGTGGAGTGGGTTCTGTTCGAAGGGTTTTGGGTCATGATTCTTGTGTTCGTGTTTCGTCTTTCTTTACCCTATCCGACCAAGAGGTACATTACATCGCCCTTATGTTTTCACTGATCCATAAGATACATATATATACATATAAACATGATAAAAACTTAAGCATTGCTCCGTTTAATACGAATGGTATGATTGATATATATATCACATAAAATGATGAGTATCTATTGCATGAAATAATGAATCACGTATAGGTCCATGTTGAGTTTTCTTTTGGCTATTCGATCTGTAGACATATGAACCATAAATCCGGTAACTAAACGTTGGATTGATCACTTTTAAAACACTCTAAATCTGGGAAAAGTTATCACATAAAAGATGAGATGGTCGCATGAAATAAGGCTATACATAGGTGTCGATATATATTTCTAATCTGCTGTTTAAATCAAAGTATATATCAGTTGTAATCTGGTCTGGAAACGTGAGTCCGAATCATTTATATATGTTGTTAAACCTGGATAAATATTACACGAAATAAGGTGAATAAAGGTCACATAAATATTGGAATATATGGGTTGATTTATGGTCCTATTTTCTGTTGTTCGAATCTGGGTTTATATGGGCTTTTCGAATCAGTTAAATACATGTTGGTTTAGATCTATTTTAGGCATGTACAAGTCTTGTCTCACACGTACATAAAATGATAGAAAAATGTATGACAATGGGTGGTCAAGAGTTGTGTTTTTGACTTGTTAAACATGGGACAGTTAGTATTGTTTGGTCTCATTAAAAACATATCGAATAGGGTGGGTGTGACCTGTCGGTTTGCTCTTATAAGAATTCATGAACTAGGATTTATTTACTTTTTATAAAACAAGTCTTAAACCTAAACTGACATGTTATATCCTACACTATGCTAAAATGACATACTAAACACTAATCTTTGATAATTGTTATAAATGGAACCAAAGCTTTGATAATTAACATATTTAACCCTAAACTATTATATTGGTCATTTTAACCCTTAAAGATTATTAAATTGTCATTTATAACTCTAAAGCATAAAAATTACTATTTCGGGAAACTTACTAAATTGGGAAACCTGCTTAAAAAGGAAAGTTACTAAAAATGGAAAGCCGGCTAAAATAAGTATTCTGATTTAAAATAAATTATTAATAAGACGATCATGAATTCGTGTAGATTCGCTGAAGATGGAGTTTGTTTCCGATCTTTATGTTTCTATTTGTGTCTTCGCTTGCGGTCTAAGGTACAGATATTCTGACCTTTTCTTTTAAGGTTTCTCATGATCTCTTTCGTATTCTGATCCGTTAATTTTCTGAGTTGATTGCTATGATTCCCTTTCGCTTGAACCTTCTCTGTTGATCCCATTTGATATGACCGCTGATATGAAGCTATGTTATCAAGACCTTTTATAATTATGCCTTGAAAATGTTTTGAGAAAAACCATTTTAAAGAGATGTTTATCAATGAGGCGAAACCACTTTTATATCAAATGTTACTAACTTTTGTGAATACTATATTTGGAAGACTATTTTTATGAAAAACCGTTTTGAAAGATTATTTTTATGAAAACCACTTTAAAGGATCGTTTTATGAAAATCATGAATAAATGATTGTTTAAAATGGACTTTTGATAGAAACTTTTGAAATGAACTTTTGATCTGAACCTTGACTTGATTACTTAATATGAACCTTGATCTGGTAAACTCTGATTTGGACCTTTGGCATTACATCTGATATATCTGTTATTAACCATCTGTATGGATCATCTGATTTGACCTTTGATATATGACACTCTGATTATGATATGATATCTGACTCTTAGTTTGATACCCGAGCCATTTCACTAGGCATGGGGGTTCCATGTCCGTGTCATTGATGCACCAATGGCATGACTCTAGGGCGGTGGAGTGATGTTCCGCCACGTCCCCATTCTGATTATGATATGCGCATTACTTTGATTATGGATTATATATGTTCTGGGGGGCGTATGGATGCATCCTAGATCTGTTCTGTTTAGTGGATTTAACATGATTTGATATGATTTGTCTGGTGACTGGTGCTTGTGTGCAATACACGCCTTTCACATATTTCTGGGAGCTAGCTACTCCATTTGAAGAATGAGGACACCCCTCATATTATCTGATTATCTGAGAGGTCTCCCCTCTATATGATTTGAAGATTTATGGTTACGATATGATCTGTTTCTGGGCTCGTGGTGGATTGACTATCCCTTTCCTTTTCCCTTATACTTATTCATTGACTTATCCCTTGAACCATACTACATCTGTTTGACCTTTGTTTCTGTTATTCTGTACATTTCTCTATTTCTATTTATTATCGTTATATCTGTTCACTGGGCTTTTTAAGCTCAGCCGCACGTTTTCTTTTCGTGTGCGGCAGGTTATAAGCAGGATGACGGGTTTGGGTATGAGTGAAGAGACTTTTGGACTTAGAAGACGTTGATAGCTATTATGGATTAGCAATGATTAGAAGACATTATATTTAGACTTAGTAGTTATTGAAATTTCCCTTTGTAACCTTGTGTATTCGGTATTTCATTTGTAACCCTTGTATTACTGTAAATGTATGCTTTGTTTTGATCTGATATGAAACCATTAGTGTGACATCTTTACCCTTGTCGGGTTGGGGTGTTACATGTTAACTGGGAAATAGCAAATTTCACATAAGATTACAATAAATTCATCCACTATTAAGACACTATGAACTACACAATGGTCCTATTCATTCCTCTAACGTTGTGAATTTCATGATGCTTCCTCTAAACTCCCAGACATTGTATGTACAATGGTCTCAAAATTTCTTCGTAACCTTACGTCTTACCACTTTGAATTTATCACAAAACTCTAGTGGTCTCTATTTCCTTAGCAGACATTGTGAGTAAATACAATGGCCTCTACTTTTCTTGGACACTGTAAGTGATACAGTGATCCCTATATTTCAATCTCAGTCACTGTAATTTCTACAGTAATCTCAATTAAATTCAAACACCATATTATTCAAATAAACTTGAAAGAAATACTTAAACATTTCAAACGATACTGGATTAATACATAACATAAACATAAACCTAGACTTCAAAGGTAGTCCGGATGATCCCAGGTTTGAGAGTTGTTGGAATGATAACCGTCATCATAAGGATCAAAGCTCGCCAATTTCTCTTCTTCCCATTGAGCTTCCAACCTGCTCAGATCCCGCTCCATGTCAGAAGTCCAACCACCATCATCAACTGCCACATTTTCCTCGAAACTTGGCTGGAAGTGATCCAGATGAGGCAAATGTTGTTGTTGCACAACCACCCTTGGTGTAGATGAACTTGATGCACCTTGTTGTAGTTGTGGTTGTTGTTGCTGTTGTGGTGGTGGTGGATTTTGTTGTTGTTGTTGTTGTTGTTGTTGTTGTTGTTGTTGTTGTTGTTGTTGTTGTTGTTGTTCAACCCTAGCAGCTTCAACATTCTCTTCAAAACTCCAACGGACTTTGTTGGAAATCTGGTTCTCTATCTGATGAGCGCAAGCCCACAGCGATTCGATGACAGCATCATCCTTACAATATTCATCATACAAAAACGTGTCGATCACATATTTTCTATCATCTGAAATGTCTGTGCACATGGCGTAGCTTTCTCTAAGTCGTCGTTTCAGTTGTTTCATAGCCTCAAACTGCAGAATGACCTTCACAATAGCATTTTGACGATCCACGTCACTACCCTCAGTTTCTGCCTTAATAAACAATTGGAATTGTTCAGCGGTATGTGGTAGCTTACAAGCCATTGATTGTGTGTGTATGGATAACACAAGCATGCCAATGGTATTTATAAGGGTTTGAAAAACATTTTTCAATTAATTTATTCTGAGAAATATACCCGTTTGTATTCAAATGGTAAAAACTTTCAAAAAAAATTTGTGTCTATTAAAAACTAGCAACTAGTTCTAAGATACGTGGTAAATATTCTACTTTGGCTTTCGCATTTCAACGCAAGAGGCAGGAACAGATCGCGTTAAACACGCCACACCATGACTTAAAAATCATGAACGCGCCACGTATGAATAACACTTTCCGTACGATTTGACTCCTCAATCTCTAGGAAATTGTGAACCTCCTAACGCCCTCTCGAAACTCTCAGGCATTATACGAGATTTCGATGATCTAGAAACTACCTCGTAACCATATATGTCATGGAACGTGTGTTCAACATTTCATATTCGCCAAACCAAACTTACCCTTGAATCGTTTGGGCCTCAGCCCATGGCTACAGTAACCTAACGCACCCTTGTTTATCATTGGACAAAAAAAAAAAAAAAAAAAAAAAAAAAAAAAAAAAACTTGGAACCGATTCTGTGTTGTCACTAAAAACTTTATCTAACAAGTTTTTCTTTACAAAAGCTAAAGTTCAACAACTATCTTTACATTCATCAAGTTCTCATCCGAAACCCTCATTGTTAAAAATCTATTACTTACAAACTCTTTGTTTGACGAGTAGGCTACCCCATAAATTTGTGATTTTCAAAAATTATGAATCATGTTTATTTTCAAAATGCAATAGAATAACAATTTTCATTTCAAAAACAGAATCTCGAGACAAAATAATTTATTCATAAACCTCACTTTTAGCCAACCCCAGCCAGATCTACACTCATTACCCATTATTCTCTCATACGAAGTCGAGAAAAATACGAATGTAGAAACTTTAAAAATTCACAACAATATGTGGAAAACACAAATAACATAAATTTCATTAAAAACCATGGAAGTTAATACATAGCGAAATGATTAACATCGGAAGTGCTAATAGTACAATAAACACAATATAAGGCATAGAATCTTCAATAGGTTGGCCCGCCATAGAAACAAAAACCACCGTCAACCCAACAATATCAAGAGCCACCATAGGATGAAGCACCTTGATTATTCTGCGTCATAAATACAACAAAATATTAAAAGCTATATCGAGACTTATAACTAAACATAAACGAGACTTTATTCCACATTCATTAACGGTTACATTGACACACAACAAAGCTACAGTCTAACCACACTAGCTCGAAATCCTCACCCCAACAACTTATTCACATTAATCGCTAAAATCGTTAGGGGTACGATGAACACCAGAGATGCGATAAAGTAGTCGGAGTTTTCATCAGGGAAGAAGGCCAGATAAGCGGCAACTAGAACGATGTACAAGGTGGCGACAACTAAGGCGATCGGCGGCACGTTTTGGGGGAAGAAGTTGAATGAAGGGGACGGAGCGAAAAGGTGAAAAGGGAAAAAGTTAAATAGGGAATATAAGTGGGAAAAACTAGCCACTATTTTACTATTCACGATCACTAAAATTTCAAATCACTACCATTAAAAATCCACTAGTCTCAACCGCTAGAACACTAGACATTTAGTGTTAAATACTTCCTACTCTCGACCGTTATTTTCAATATTCACAGTCCATGAATTCACTAGTTGACCAAACATTCAAAGTTATTTCGTCTAATACGAATAAATCCAATTGAATTCCGTTTCCGCGATATTCAAATAAAAATCCCTCGACAACATGTTTCTATAAACTCTCACCTCAGAATACCATATTTTTCAACACCTATCACGGACTGAACTTCGGGACGAAGTTCAAAATTTAGGGGTAGATACTGTAAGATACCGTAAAAATCCACTGTGATAAATCTCGTTGATTAATAATAATCTGGTGTTATCGTTTAATAAAACCCATTTTTACGGAGAAATTAAAATTTTTCTTTTATTCTTACCACGTCATAACAATCATGATAAGTATTAATGTAATACTCACACTAAACATATATGACATTTCGCTAACCACACTTAACTAGTCCTAATCTTATACATTAATTACTACACCTAAATTAAACCAAGCTACAAATTAAATCGGATCTCCATTTCCCTCAGCCCACCACCCTTAGCCCATCCACAGCCCATCTCCAACTCATGCTAACTTTTCCATTTCATTCTATACCCGATGTCACGCCCCTTAAAAACGACTTGTATACTCTACATTTTCAAACGTAACCTAGATACATTTTTGCCTCGTCTTAATCACCACTCGCCAAGCTTTATTTGTGCCGAATCCTAGACCTAGATGTCAAACATTACTATAGTAGTCTCGTCCCTTTTTCCACACCCAAACGTATGAACAAAACAACTTCAAACCCCAACCAAATGGCACCTTGACTTTCCTCACGAGTCCATAACAATATTTTGACATAATGAAATGTTTAAGAACTGCTTCGAACAACAGAAAGAGTTGTCACTCGCAAAACCCACTTCGCACTATTCTAAAAATGCAAGTATGAATACAAGTCGAATACAAATGTAATCCAACAACAAAAGACAAATGCTACCCAACACTTCCATACCTACTTAAGATATTTTAGCAAAACATGCCACCTCCCCAACATGAACAGTAGAGGCAAATGATTGAGTTGAAAGTTGAAAAGTCAAGAGAAACGTGTATAAATTTTCTTCTATAAAACTAACCCAACCTACCACACTTTACATTACCCACATTCCCCACTCTTTCACTTTACAAACTATCTTAAACACATAGAAACCCTCTCTGGTCTTGTGGTGAAGCATAACAGTAGAGAAAACCAATACATATTCTAACTCATTAAGCCTACTACCTTCGTCTATGTGCTACCAGTCGAACCACACTATCTCTTCCCCACCTCTCACTCTCACCACCCTTACCTATTTCTCATTCCTTATCATTCGTTAGAACCTCCTAAATGACCAGAAACTCTCATCTTCCTCATTGGTAAAATGGTTCGAAAGAAACTAGTTAACATGTAGCAACGTATATGTTAACCTTGAAAAAGTTATGGATCACCCTTGTGTCTAGCTTCTCTCTACGTGACCACTACCCACCTCTAGAAGGTGTAGTAAGTGCCTTATAACCTTTCTTGTCTCTCTATCTTACGTTAGAATTTATATCCCACCTGCATGTTCTCTACCACCCTCGAACGCATTAAATTGTATATATTGTTGCATGTGTCCTCAGGTGGTGACAAACTGCCACTAAGGAAGATTTAGAAACTACTCACTTTATTTGCACGTTAAAAATATCACAACCATACACGCATCATATAATTTTATCATTCGAACGTATCATTTTTTTATTACTAGTACGAACAATAAAGTTTACAAAACCACAATGGGTGACAAACCCCCACTGTGGAAGGATGGAAGGTCACAAGACACATCACTCTCACGTTTAAAGATTAGTTGCATGCATACATACTCATTCGACCACCCTACTGATCATATCTCATGCATACCATATACTTAAAGAAAAACTCTAAGTCTTAATAACCCAGAAGACTGCTTCAGATAGCCACATAACCGGCTCAGTAAAACTTGAATCTATTTAACGACCCACCTACAATATTACACGAACTAAAAGACCACCTTGCTAACTAAATAAGTCGCGTTTGTACTTTGTTAAAATAAGCTCACTTACTAGCTTTAAAATAGTCACTACTCTCATGTGATGCACAAGTATTCAAAAATAAACTAAAGTGTTTTCCTTTCATAAACATGTCTCGAAAGGCCAAAGTTCATTTAATTAACTTCGAATCTGTAAACGTAACAAACCGATATTTTTGCTTATCACGACTATCTACTTGGCCAAGAACATCTTGTGTATTTTAAGATTTTACTCAAAAGTTCATCTCAACACTTTAAATGAACCATTTTAAATGCTACTCGACAAAGTATAAAACACTTAGAAATATATAGAGTTTTTCAGTTTTTAAAACTTGCGACCAGTCTAACTCATGGTCTGTTTACTTCGAATTAGTGAAAGTAACGTATACATATTTTTGCTCAGCTCGAACGAGGACCTAGGAAATTACACTTTTCGTGTTTTAACCTCGAAATCATAAGTTCTCAAACACACTCAAAACTGCCCTTTTTGGTCGCTACTCGCTGAACCTTTATTACATAAAATCAGAATGTTAGTTTATTCGGTATTGGGCTAAAGATTAAGCCCATTAAACTTTTGAGCATGGACAGTGTAATATACCCATGTGATACATTTTTAGAATCATGAAAACAGCCCAGGTCCAGGCCCAAGACAATTTACAAGCCCTCGCCTCTAAAATATTAAATGGGCTTTAAGTTAATTCGTTGTGCGGCCCATTAGACTAAAAATAAGCTCTTTACTGAAATAAGCAATTGAAATAAGTTAAAATAAACTTAATAGAGTTATAGAAATTTTTAGAATATTTTTCCCATTATTTTTATGCAAAAAGGACTAAAAATGTAACGCACTTTGACTAGAAGGACTAAAACTGTCAACCTGAGAAACTTATGGACTGAAGCTGTGAAAACAGTTTATAAAGGACTGGAATTGACCAAGGATGTGCCTCCAAGCCTTATTTGTACTATTGAACAAGTTTTGGACTATTATTGGACTTTGACTTAACGAAGGACTAACGACGTGACGCAAGCGCAGTTAGGGTAAAAAGTGTAAAACCTAAAAAGGACAAGGAACTATTTAAATACGCTTGACATTCTTAGTTTATTTTTCATTTTCACCCCAGCACTTCACATGCATTTTCATATTTTTAGTTACATGTTATTTACGTTCTCGTTATTTATTATACCTAGGATTTAACGAATTCACTTTGCATATCATTTTAACATATTTTGGAGAAAGTAATATTTTGGGTCGATTGATATAAGAAGCAAGATAATATCATATATGATATTATATTTTTAACTTGAGGCATTTTAAGCATATCACATCACCGATCAAATCGTTATACGATTTCTCACATCACACTCACTATAGCAGTAAGTCAGAATCTTAGACTTCCCTTATATTCAGGTTTCGTATCGAAGACGTTTCCGTGATCGTTCCATAGATCTAATAAATCTACCTTGTCAGATACGCTCCAGGTGAGTCGTGGCCCCTACTTTTATTACTTGTTTTAATAACTCTTTTAGGGGAGATACATGCTTTAACTGTTTTGAGTTTATTTATATACTTTGGAAAACTCTCATGATTTACTCAAAATCATAAACTCTGTTTTACATGTTTGAATCACCCTTGAGAGAAATATATGTTCGTTATATGTGCAAACTACTTGTTTAGCTTAAACACTGAATTTGAAGGATAACATTTTCAAAACTACTTGACGTGACATGATACTGAGACTCATTGTAGGCATTCATATAACAAATGGATGTACTGTTAACTTTACTATGATATTTCTAAATTTCACTAGAAATAATTGCCAAGACCAGAATACGTATATTTTATGAACCCCTGAGACCTATATTGCCTAAGTTTACTTTATTGCCATAAAGTCCCTCGATCATGAGCCATTAATCACTGCGGTGAGCGCGAATATAGTGAACAGCTTCGAAACCTGTTAGAGGCTGACGACCTATCCCACTAAATACTTGGACGGAATGCCTACATGGTTAGTCGTATTTAGTCGCGATGCACTATATTTGAGAAAAATAGGAATTGGCAAACCACCTATTACATGAGGGCTAAAAACACCCATCAGTGACCCTGATGGGACACTGCCATTTTACGGTACTCTGTTAAAGTTTTGCGTGTCATGAGGCTTAGGGCAATATAACTTTATGAATATATGAATGTTTCATATATATCCTAGGATACAGCTGTATTTAGTAGACCACCACGTTACACTGATAAATTTCAGACTCTAGATTATTATGTGTTATGATTATGAATCCTGTACTTGAACTTTAACTGTTAATATATGAGAATTCTATTCGAAATGGCCCAAATTGCTTAGTATATCGTTACTTCTAAAAGTTGACCCAACACATCATTTCGAGCGTATAACAACGTAGCTCATCTTCATTTAAAACTTGAAACTTATGATCACTTGAGATCATACATGAATCATTAGTGGATTTTTATTCAACTCATCTTGTTATTGATTCCATGAAGAACTATTATTTATTTCGACAACCGCTATACACCTTTTAAATTCAGTGAAAGAAAGTTATTTTCTATCAAACTCCACAAACTCATCAACCATTGTGTTGACGCTTTTAGCATGTATTTATCTCAGGTCCATAATGAGCACGGTTGGCACGGAGGAGCACGGATACTTATGAAGGCTATAAATATCATTCGAAAACCTATTTAATAAACTTTGAAACCACTGGGACCTTACTTTGTAAACTCTGATATTCGAATGATAAATCTTTTAAAACGACTAAATTGTGATCGTTTTTTACTATTCCACTGTTGTGCCATGAAGTAACACCCAATTTGAATTCCGCTGCATATTACGAAATTGGGGGGTGTTATAGATTGGTATCAGAGCTACAGTTATAGAGAAACGGGTCTAAATGAGGTCCGAACTATAACTACTTTTACAAACAAAACATTTTATAGTCTCTTTCGCTCTCCGTGCTTACCATCCGCCAGACGCTCATGTGACTTCTAGATAGTTTTGCTACACCAACACTCTAATATATTGATATATATATACTCACCAACTATTTCGAGTACCATACCAACCACCTTTAATTATCTTATTCGCATCTTTATAGATGCGTGTGAAATAAATTTTTCTGTATTTCTGGAAAATCCACGCATGGATTATTGTGTGGATTAGTACGAGTGTTAAATCATAAATTCTTAAGTAGGATGGTTTACAATGTCTTTATTTGAATAATTGAGATGCCTTTTATTTAAATAAAGAAATTGTAAAGCGCCGAACCATAAGTTCATATTTCCTTATTTACATTGTTTGGGACGCCTCTCTATGTAAATAACGAATTATAAATAAGTGGGCTTATTTGTATCTGTAAGGGCACAAGTATGAAACCGATAACCACGAAAATTCATCAAACACACAGCATAACTCTCATTAGAATCCAAAAATATTGATACATAATGATATAATTAGCATTAGTAATGCCAACATTACAAATATCACTAAGAAAGGCATAACATCACCAATCGGTTGACCCGCTATGTCAATGAAAAACACCACTACACCAGCAAGAGCAAGAACCACGACTGGGTTCAACACCTCGAATATCCTATACAACAAGAATACACAAGTTATTAATGCAATAAAACATTAATGCATGATGTTACTATACGGGTTCAAAGCAACACTCTTATTGTAATACTATCTCTTACTATTCTAGCCACTTGCATTAACTATTCCTCACACAAGGACAAACAAGATTTCTCATCCCCTAAAAGCTGGGATTCAGCAACTTTCTCTACATACACCGAATCCTTATTCGAATATCTTTGTGTAAGAATCTGTTATCAACAAAACTCTTTTGTTTAATGGGTAGGTTACCCGCACAGATCCTTGTAATTGGAAACCATGTGAAATTTCATAAAAGAATAACAATAGTTATTCCAAAGGAAAATTTTTCCAAGTTGTGTTAACTGGGAAATAGCAAATTTCACATAAGATTACAATAAATTCATCCACTATTAAGACACTATGAACTACACAATGGTCCTATTCATTCCTCTAACGTTGTGAATTTCATGATGCTTCCTCTAAACTCCCAGACATTGTATGTACAATGGTCTCAAAATTTCTTCGTAACCTTACGTCTTACCACTTTGAATTTATCACAAAACTCTAGTGGTCTCTATTTCCTTAGCAGACATTGTGAGTAAATACAGTGGCCTCTACTTTTCTTGGACACTGTAAGTGATACAGTGATCCCTATATTTCAATCTCAGTCACTGTAAATTCTACAGTAATCTCAATTAAATTCAAACACCATATTATTCAAATAAACTTGAAAGAAATACTTAAACATTTCAAACGATACTGGATTAATACATCACATAAACATAAACCTAGACTTCAAAGGTAGTCCGGATGATCCCAGGTTTGAGAGTTGTTGGAATGATAACCGTCATCATAAGGATCAAAGCTCGCCAATTTCTCTTCTTCCCATTGAGCTTCCAACCTGCTCAGATCCCGCTCCATGTCAGAAGTCCAACCACCATCATCAACTGCCACATTTTCCTCGAAACTTGGCTGGAAGTGATCCAGATGAGGCAAATGTTGTTGTTGCACAACCACCCTTGGTGTAGATGAACTTGATGCACCTTGTTGTACTTGTGGTTGTTGTTGCTATTGTGGTGGTGGTGGATTTTGTTGTTGTTGTTGTTGTTGTTGTTGTTGTTGTTCAACCCTAGCAGCTTCAACATTCTCTTCAAAACTCCAACGGACTTTGTTGGAAATCTGGTTCTCTATCTGATGAGCGCAAGCCCACAGCGATTCGATGACAGCAGCATCCTTACAATATTCATCATACAAAAACGTGTCGATCACATATTTTCTATCATCTGAAATGTCTGTGCACATGGCGTAGCTTTCTCTAAGTCGTCGTTTCAGTTGTTTCATAGCCTCAAACTGCAGAATGACCTTCACAATAGCATTTTGACGATCCACGTCACTACCCTCAGTTTCTGCCTTAATAAACAATTGGAATTGTTCAGCGGTATGTGGTAGCTTACAAGCCATTGATTGTGTGTGTATGGATAACACAAGCATGCCAATGGTATTTATAAGGGTTTGAAAAACATTTTTCAATTAATTTATTCTGAGAAATATACCCGTTTGTATTCAAACGGTAAAAACTTTCAAAAAAAATTTGTGTCTATTAAAAACTAGCAACTAGTTCTAAGATACGTGGTAAATATTCTACTTTGGCTTTCGCATTTCAACGCAAGAGGCAGGAACAGATCGCGTTAAACACGCCACACCATGACTTAAAAATCATGAACACGCCACGTATAAATAACACTTTCCGTACGATTTGACTCCTCAATCTCTAGGAAATTGTGAACCTCCTAACGCCCTCTCGAAACTCTCAGGCATTATACGAGATTTTGATGATCTAGAAACTACCTCGTAACCATATATGTCATGGAACGTGTGTTCAACATTTCATATTCGCCAAACCAAACTTACCCTTGAAACGTTTGGGCCTCAGCCCATGGCTACAATAACCTAACGCACCCTTGTTTATCATTGGACAAAAAAAAACTTGGAACCGATTCTGTGTTGTCACTAAAAACTTTATCTAACAAGTTTTTCTTTACAAAAGCTAAAGTTCAACAACTATCTTTACATTCATCAAGTTCTCATCCGAAACCCTCATTGTTAAAAATCTATTACTTACAAACTCTTTGTTTGACGAGTAGGCTACCCCATAAATTTGTGATTTTCAAAAATTATGAATCATGTTTATTTTCAAAACGCAATAGAATAACAATTTTCATTTCAAAAACAGAATCTCGAGACAAAATAATTTATTCATAAACCTCACTTTTAGCCAACCCCAGCCAGATCTACACTCATTACCCATTATTCTCTCATACGAAGTCGAGAAAAATACGAATGTAGAAACTTTAAAAATTCACAACAATATGTGGAAAGCACAAATAACATAAATTTCATTAAAAACCATGGAAGTTAATACATAGCGAAATGATTAACATCGGAAGTGCTAATAGTACAATAAACACAATATAAGGCATAGAATCTTCAATAGGTTGGCCCGCCATAGAAACAAAAACCACCGTCAACCCAACAATAGCAAGAGCCACCATAGGATGAAGCACCTTGATTATTCTGCGTCATAAATACAACAAAATATTAAAAGCTATATCGAGACTTATAACTAAACATAAACGAGACTTTATTCCACATTCATTAACGGTTACATTGACACACAACAAAGCTACAGTCTAACCACACTAGCTCGAAATCCTCACCCCAACAACTTATTCACATTAATCGCTAAAATCGTTAGGGGTACGATGAACACCAAAGATGCGATAAAGTAGTCGGAGTTTTCATCAGGGAAGAAGGCCAGATAAGCGGCAACTAGAACGATGTACAAGGTGGCGACAACTAAGGCGATCGGCGGCACGTTTTTGGGGAAGAAGTTGAATGAAGGGGACGGAGCGAAAAGGTGAAAAGGTAAAAAGTTAAATACGGAATATAAGTGGGAAAAACTAGCCACTATTTTACTATTCACGATCACTAAAATTTCAAATCACTACCATTAAAAATCCACTAGTCTCAACCGCTAGAACACTAGACATTTAGTGTTAAATACTTCCTACTCTCGACCGTTATTTTCAATATTCACAGTCCATGAATTCACTAGTTGACCAAACATTCAAAGTTATTTCGTCTAATACGAATAAATCCAATTGAATTCCGTTTCCGCGATATTCAAATAAAAATCCCTCGACAACATGTTTCTATAAACTCTCTCCTCAGAATACCATATTTTTCAACACCTATCACGGACTGAACTTCGGGACGAAGTTCAAAATTTAGGGGTAGATACTGTAAGATACCGTAAAAATCCACTGTGATAAATCTCGTTGATTAATAATAATCTGGTGTTATCGTTTAATAAAACCCATTTTTACGGAGAAATTAAAAATTTTCTTTTATTCTTACCACGTCATAACAATCATGATAAGTATCAATGTAATACACACACTAAACATATATGACATTTCGCTAACCACACTTAACTAGTCCTAATCTTATACATTAATTACTACACCTAAATTAAACCAAGCTACAAATTAAATCGGATCTCCATTTCCCTCAGCCCACCACCCTTAGCCCATCCACAGCCCATCTCCAACTCATGCTAACTTTTCCATTTCATTCTATACCCGATATCACGCCCCTTAAAAATGACTTGTATACTCTACATTTTCAAACGTGACCTAGATACATTTTTGCCTCATCTTAATCACCACTCGCCAAGCTTTATTTGTGCCGAATCCTAGACCTAGATGTCAAACATTACTATAGTAGTCTCGTCCCTTTTTCCACACCCAAACGTATGAACAAAACAACTTCAAACCCCAACCAAATGGCACCTTGACTTTCCTCACGAGTCCATAACAATATTTTGACATAATGAAATGTTTAAGAACTGCTTCGAACAACAGAAAGAGTTGTCACTCGCAAAACCCACTTCGCACTATTCTAAAAATGCAAGTATGAATACAAGTCGAATACAAATGTAATCCAACAACAAAAGACAAATGCTACCCAACACTTCCATACCTACTTAAGATATTTTAGCAAAACATGCCACCTCCCCAACACGAACAGTAGAGACAAATGATTGAGTTGAAAGTTGAAAAGTCAAGAGAAACGTGTATAAATTTTCTTCTATAAAACTAACCCAACCTACCACACTTTACATTACCCACATTCCCCACTCTTTCACTTTACAAACTATCTTAAACACATAGAAACCCTCTCTGGTCTTGTGGTGAAGCATAACAGTAGAGAAAACCAATACATATTCTAACTCATTAAGCCTACTACCTTCGTCTATGTGCTACCAGTCGAACCACACTATCTCTTCCCCACCTCTCACTCTCACCACCCTTACCTATTTCTCATTCCCTATCATCCGTTAGAACCTCCTAAATTACCAGAAACTCTCATCTTCCTCATTGGTAAAATGGTTTGAAAGAAACAAGTTAACATGTAGCAACGTATATGTTAACCTTGAAAAAGTTGTGAATCACCCTTGTGTCTAGCTTCTCTCTACGTGACCACTACCCACCTCTAGAAGGTGTAGTAAGTGCCTTATAACCTTTCTTGTCTCTCTATCTCACGTTAGAATTTATATCCCACCTGCATGTTCTCTACCACCCTCGAACGCATTAAATTATATATATTGTTGCATGTGTCCTCAGGTGGTGACAAACTGCCACTAAGGAAGATTTAGAAACCACTCACTTTATTTGCACGTTAAAAATATCACAACCATACACGCATCATATAATTTTATCATTCGAACGTATCATTTTTTTATTACTAGTACGAACAATAAAGTTTACAAAACCACAATGGGTGACAAACCCCCACTGTGGAAGGATGGAAGGTCACAAGACACATTACTCTCACGTATAAAGATTAGTTGCATGCATACATACTCATTCGACCACCCTACTGATCATATCTCATGCATACCATATACCTAAAGAAAAACTCTAAGTCTTAATAACCCAGAAGACTGCTTCAGATAGCCACATAACCGGCTCAGTAAAACTTGAATCTATTTAACGACACACCTACAATATTACACGAACTAAAAGACCACCTTGCTAACTAAATAAGTCGCGTTTGTACTTTGTTAAAATAAGCTCACTTACTAGCTTTAAAATAGTCACTACTCTCATGTGATGCACAAGTATTCAAAAATAAACTAAAGTGTTTTCCTTTCATAAACATGTCTCGACAGGCCAAAGTTCATTTAATTAACTTCGAATCTGTAAACGTAACAAACCGATATTTTTGCTTATCACGACTATCTACCTGGCCAAGAACATCTTTTGTATTTTAAGATTTTACTCAAAAGTTCATCTCAACACTTTAAATGAACCATTTTAAATGCTACTCGACAAAGTATAAAACACTTACAAAATATATAGAGTTTTTCAGTTTTTAAAACTTGCGACCAGTCCAACTCATGGTCTGTTTACTTCGAATTGGTGAAAGTAACGTATACATATTTTTGCTCAGCTCGAACGAGGACCTAGGAAATTACACTTTTCGTGTTTTAACCTCGAAATCATAAGTTCTCAAACACACTCAAAACTGCCCTTTTTGGTCGCTACTCGCTGAACCTTTATTACATAAAATCAGAATGTTAGTTTATTCGGTATTGGGCTAAAGATTAAGCCCATTAAACTTTTGAGCATGGACAGTGTAATATACCCATGTGATACATTTTTAGAATCATGAAAACAGCCCAGGTCCAGGCCCAAGACAATTTACATGCCCTCGCCTCTAAAATATTAAATGGGCTTTAAGTTAATTCGTTGTGCGGCCCATTAGACTAAAAATAAGCTCTTTACTGAAATAAGCAATTGAAATAAGTTAAAATAAACTTAATAGAGTTATAGAAATTTTTAGAATATTTTTCCCATTATTTTTATGAAAAAAGGACTAAAAATGTAACGCACTTTGACTAGAAGGACTAAAACTGTCAACCTGAGAAACTTATGGACTGAAGCTGTGAAAACAGTTTATAAAGGACTGGAATTGACCAATGATGTGCCTCCAAGCCTTATTTGTACTATTGGACAAGTTTTGGACTATTATTGGACTTTGACTTAACGAAGGACTAACGACGTGACGCAAGTGCAGTTAGGGTAAAAAGTGTAAAACCTGAAAAGGACAAGGAACTATTTAAATACACTTGACATTCTTAGTTTATTTTTCATTTTCACCCCAGCACTTCACATGTATTTTCATATTTTTAGTTACATGTTATTTACGTTCTCGTTATTTATTATAACTAGGATTTAACGAATTCACTTTGCATATCATTTTAACATATTTTGGAGAAAGTAATATTTTGGGTCGATTGATATAAGAAGCAAGATAATATCATATATGATATTATATTTTTAACTTGAGGCATTTTAAGCATATCACATCACCGATCAAATCGTTATACGATTTCTCACATCACACTCACTATAGCAGTAAGTCAGAATCTTAGACTTCCCTTATATTCAGGTTTCGTATCGAAGACGTTTCCGTAATCGTTCCATAGATCTAATAAATCTACCTTGTCAGATACGCTCCAGGTGAGTCGTGGCCCCTACTTTTATTACTTGTTTTAATAACTCTTTTGGGGGAGATACATGCTTTAACTGTTTTGAGTTTATTTATATACTTTGGAAAACTCTCATGATTTACTCAAAATCATAAACTCTGTTTTACATGTTTGAATCACCCTTGAGAGAAATATATGTTCGTTATATGTGCAAACTACTTGTTTAGCTTAAACACTGAATTTGAAGGATAACATTTTCAAAACTACTTGACGTGACATGATACTGAGACTCATTGTAGGCATTCATATAACAAATAGATGTACTGTTAACTTTACTATGATATTTCTAAATTTCACTGGAAATAATTGCCAAGACCAGAATACGTATATTTTATGAACCCCAGAGACCTATATTGCCTAAGTTTACTTTATTGCCATAAAGTCCCTCGATCATGAGCCATTAATCACTGCGGTGAGCGCGAATATAGTGAACAGCTTCGAAACCTGTTAGAGGCTGACGACCTATCCCACTAAATACTTGGACGGAATGCCTACATGGTTAGTCGTATTTAGTCGCGATGCACTATATTTGAGAAAAATAGGAATTGGCAAACCACCTATTACATGAGGGCTAAAAACACCCATCAGTGACCCTGATGGGACACTGCCATTTTACGGTACTCTGTTAACGTTTTGCGTGTCATGAGGCTTAGGGCAATATAACTTTATGAATATATGAATGTTTCATATATATCCTAGGATACAGCTGTATTTAGTAGACCACCACGTTACACTGATAAATTTCAGACTCTAGATTATTATGTGTTATGATTATGAATCCTGTACTTGAACTTTAACTATTAATATATGAGAATTCTATTCGAAATGGCCCAAATTGCTTAGTATATCGTTACTTCTAAAAGTTGACCCAACACATCATTTCGAGCGTATAACAACGTAGCTCATCTTCATTTAAAACTTGAAACTTATGATCACTTGAGATCATACATGAATCATTAGTGGATTTTTATTCAACTCATCTTGTTATTGATTCCATGAAGAACTATTATTTATTTCGACAACCGCTATACACCTTTTAAATTCAGTGAAAGAAAGTTATTTTCTATCAAACTCCACGAACTCACCAACCATTGTGTTGACACTTTTAGCATGTATTTATCTCAGGTCCATAATGAGCACGGATGGCACGGAGGAGCACGAATACTTATGAAGGCTATAAATATCATTCGAAAACCTATTTAATAAACTTTGAAACTACTGGGACCTTACTTTGTAAACTCTGATATTCGAATGATAAATCTTTTAAAACGACTAAATTGTGATCGTTTTCTACTATTCCACTGTTGTGCCATGAAGTAACACCCAATTTGAATTCCGTTGCATATTACGAAATTGGGGGGTGTTTCACTCGGGGAGTGGAGTATGGCGAAGAAGAGCTTCGTTGTCGAACCACTATAAATCATTTTGTCCCGGTTTGATCTTTCCATCTCTACTCTTTACTTTCACTACTTATTATTAGTTAGTTTAGTGTGTAGTTCATATTGGTGTTGATTGATTGCACATAAGAATCGAATCAAAGGTTTCCAATAGTAAAGTTTTTGAGAAAGTTTAAAAGAACTAAAAGAACTTAAGAACCGGGAAAACTATTCAACCCCCCTTCTAGTTTTTCCACACTAAGTTTAAAGAAGCAGTACTAACTTGAAATTTAGTACTGCTATTATGAGTTTAAAGGAGCAGTACTAACTTGAAAGTTAGTACTGCTGGAACCTAATTGTTATAGCATGTATGCTTAGATTTTCATATGTAATTAAGAATTGTTTGTGTACAAATTTTCAGCAGCAACTAAGGAATTATATTATAGCATACTTGATTGTTTAATTTTTTAATAATGTAATGTATCAAACCTCTTCGTCTAGGAAACCATTCTTGATGTAGTTGATTGTATCAACATCTTCAGTGACCTTTTCAGCTCGATAAATATGACTGTTATTGTTATGGTTAAACTCGGTATATTTCTCTTTGAACAGATATTGTTTTCCGATAATCTGATTAAGCTCATCTGGAAAGTATTCATCTGTATCCATGCCTTGTTCTTGCATGATCTCCCATGCTGACAAGTTTGTCATCTTATGCACATTGTTATCAAATAGAATAACCTGGGCAGAACCACTATCATCGAATATACGAACAATAACTTGAACCTACAAATGTAAATAAATGTAAATTAGGATTGGGTAATACTTTTTGGTGCAACATATTGAATTATTTATGTTAATAGAGCTTTTTTTGTACCTAGATGCAACTGCATATGTTTCTCCACGTTTCTTGCAGTACCACAATTGATTCTTGTTTTTCGAAGTTGTCATTCCTTTAGATGCAATTGGTGTGACTCTAGTGCTACATGATCTGCATCCTGTATAAGCCCAACCACCATCATACTGTATGCTATGCACTGTTGCATACACAACACAACATGTATCCTGCAATATAATTTTAAATTTAGTTACGCAAATGTCTTAATTTACTGTACAAAATTATTTAATATACTGTATGAAAACATTGATAACGCTTTCTGACCGGATCAATGCTACGAATCATTCCAACCAATCTTTTTACACAACCGTGCATAAACTCGGTATGGGTAACAACATGCATTGCCTGATTGTAGGCTTCAATTTTGAATCCACTTGCATCATATCCCTCTTATTCTTCATAATTGTGTAATGTAAACATTAGATTTTGAAAAAAAATTGGACCAAATTTATTTATTTGTTATTTGCACTTATATTAGTTATTACCTTTTCCGAAAAGCCAATAACTGAGGTATATCTCTATTTATAAATATTCTTGAACCGAATAAAGCATTATGGATTGATGGCTTGTCTACATTATGTGTAAGAGCAAGTAAATTTCATTATACAATATCATTTAAGTATTGCGGTAACTGTAAAACAAATTGAATTAAAGTATTACAAAACTTACTATCACAGTATTTTACTTTCCCCATCATCAATAGAAAGTCTATATGACCAATTTTATCAAGTTTGTCTTGGTATTCATTCCACAGCAACGCCCATTTGTCCCAAAAGGTAACATCAAGCCTCAAAGATCTGCATATTGTGTTCTCAACATATGATTACAGTTGTACATTTTTTTATATTAATTATAATTAAATTTAAGATAACGAACTCACTCGTCATCTTCTATGACAACTGTCCTACGATTCTTTCGGTTGCCTACGCTATTGACAGATACAATATTTCCAATAGCTACGACAGTTCCGATAACATCTACAGCGAAAAATTGGATAATTGCCCTACAATAAATTATATTTTTACATTTACAATACATATGTTTATTAGATATACATACCAACACAGTCATGCTCATGGTACTCATAGTCTCTTTCCAATATACAGCTGAATGGTTCATTAATGAAGCCAAGAAAGTTGTCATCTATATGTTCAACTCTGGTCACATCCGTCCCTTTATAAAATGAAATTTTATACATGTGTGGTAACAGTGGCAACCTTCCACCGTTTTCTTCTACTCCAAAGTTGGAGATTATATAACATTGACCCTCTTGCAACAGTGGTTCAAATTTAAACATCAATTCTTTTTTGATGTAAACTTGAATACGGTTAGACTGTTGCAACACTTGTTATTATTAGTGTCTTTATTAAATATGTACAACCATATATAATTAGTAGGTAAATTAAATATACCTCTTCATCTTGAAAAACACAATCAAGATTGTATGGATCGTGTTCTTCATTTAGTTTGTGACAATGCCAAACAGAGATGCACCTTCCTTTTATTGCAATATTAACAACCATAGGACTGATATCTTTAATTGGTGTTATTGTGCGCTCCTTTATGTTTAGTCCTGTCAAATTGTACACATAGTCTTCATATGAACTAAACTAAAAACATATGTATTTTGAATAATAAATTCTAACCAAACCTTGTGAATGACTTTCAAAACTAGACATATTGCTTCCATTGCTTTTCCTTTGGTGGGAAGTTATTCCTACATATATTCAAATATAATATCAGTTGGCAATTTATCAAATCATGTAAAATAAAAAATGTCGGTTTCTTATTTCGGTAACAAAATACATGAAGAACCAGATCCACCAGTAGATGTATGCATCCCTGTGGATTTCTTTCTATGTCCATTAACACCTGTAAAATGATCAATATATTGTTGTGATATAATGAAATTTAACAACAACATACACGCAATAATTTATAACCAAATTACCTGTTGAGGAGCTACTTAAATTGGATGAATGGGTTTTTGAAGTCTTTCCACCCCGTGTCATTAACCCTATATAATTTTTTAAATTTTTATTAAATAAAATTTTAAAATAACTTACATGCACTTAATAATAATGAAACTAATTGATGGTACAGAAACAAAGTTGGAATTACCAATTTTGGCATTCTCCCGATCTGAATGTGTATCCAAAGACGTTGTCTGGTACCCAAAATTTCCTTTTGGACGTGGATTAACGGCTCCTGTAAGTTAATCAGTATATTATTCTTACACTATTATATTTTCAATTTTATAACCATTGGAAAATAAATTAATTCATAACAATAATACCTGATGGTGGACTTCTCAAATATTTTTGTTGATTTCTGATGTATGTCATCCTCTTTGATTCAATCATTGAGGTTGATTTCCCTAATAACATTTACAAAACATTTTATCCTATCATTAAAGTGATGTCATTCAAACATTAACATACCAAATTTTGAAATAATTTATAGTAAGTAAATCAATTACACAATATACACACAGTGTACACAAATTATTTGGATTAATCTCAAACTATAATACATTGGGGTTAGCTACCTGGTGTGTCATCTCTAAACATGGTTGTCACTGTTTTAGTTGTTCTATTATTGGGAAGTTCAGTACCTGAGTATTCAATAAACATATATGTATATAAACTATATAATTAATCATATTCTCATTCAATACTTTTAAACCATAATACCTTGACGATATGTTTTTGATGTGCCACCCTCAATCATGCTTGCAACCACTGCAGTTGGTTTCTTTGTAGGACCTTTAACTGATACAAATATTAAAGTATATATGTGTTTACTCATTGTTCTTAAACTTTTACATATATGGACCATTAACAAAATAATTTTAAACCAAATACCTTGTTTCTGCTTTATTGGTGTATCACTTTCAAACATTCTCGCATATGTTGTTGTACTTTTAGGCTTTGAAGATCTCACTGATGGAAAAACTAAAACGTTATATCTGAGTAAAATTAAATAGAAAATCAAAGCCATTATCATACTAAAGTAAAAACATAATACCTTTTGGTTGCGTAACTGGTGTGTCACTTCCAATCATGATCCCATCCATTGAGCCTGCTTTATTTTTGATAGCATTCCCATCTACAAATTCAAACAAAACTCATCCATGTAAATATAAAGTCTATGAGGGAAACATGGTCAACATAAGTCATTAACATATAAGCTGTAAATAAAAATAGGAAAACATGTAACATCTAACAGCACAAGATATAATAGAACTCCATACTAACCTAAACCCAACACATACCTATTATGCACAACATGTTTTAAAAAGAAGTTTCAATTTTACTGTTACATCTATGTGGAACATCATGTATAACAGTACTAAGTTTAAAGAAGCAGTACTAACTTGAAATTTAGTACTGCTATTATGAGTTTAAAGGAGCGGTACTAACTTGAAAGTTAGTACTGCAGGAACCTAATTATTATAGTATGTATGATTAGGTTTTGAGATGTAATTAAGAATTGTTTGTGTACAAATTTTCAATGTATTAAGAATCAATATTAAATTAAAAACCATAAAATCTAAAACACAAATATTGTCATAATACTTTTAAAACATAATACCTTGTGACTGCCTTGATGGTGTGTCAGTTTCAAACCTGATGGCATCCATGGTAGTAGTTTTCTTCTTCACAGCTTTTGAACCTGAAACAATTATTTAAACATTGATAAGCAATTTAACACAATGATATAAACTATGAAACAAAGAATATCAGTTTGTTTATTTAACACACATCATCAATATAAGTAACTAAAGAATGCCAATATTAAAGGTATGATAAAAACAATTTAAAAGCACAATACCTTGTTGATGCATGGTTGCATCCATTGTAGTAGTTTTCTTTTTTGAAGCTTTCAATACTGCAATTTTAAACAGACATATGTCTCAACTCATTGAACAAAGGTATTAACAGAATTTCAATAAACCCTATTATATTAACTAATTTATTTAACAAACAACATATACAAAACAAATTATCAATACAGTACCTGATGCAGGCTGTTTTACATTTGTTATATGTTGTGGTGTACTTTTCCCTTCTTAGATATCTACAGCAACAAAGATGCACAACATTCATTGTATCATGAATTAAATACAAATTATATGTAACCAAATTATTCAAGAACACAATACCTTGCAAACAACTTTCAGAACTTTTGTTTTGCTTAGCTTTTGAAAGCCTTTCAGAATGTCTTTGCCGCTGCATATTTGATTAGGGTTGCTATGTAGATCGATTTTTGTATATTAAAAATACGTATATGTTTGTAGATGCGTAGTTAATGATGTATATATAGTGAAAAATTAGGGCTGCAATTGTGTGAATTATAGATATCTGTAAACTATTTTTGGAGATAAAAGATATCATAGAATACATTCTAAACTTATCCTCATATGAATCAAACTGCAATAGGTATGCTATTCAGATTAAGTTTCCCAAATACTGTCTATCCTTCCTTGTGTTTATAGATTTTTGTTTGTAGAACAAATACAAAACATTGTGTTGGTGCAGTGGTTAAGATGTGATTAGCACTTATTCACAAACCCATGTTCGAATCCATGCTCATGTATTTTTGAACAAATAAATTTCGAAATTCACAACCCAAAAGAATGCTTATGTAGCTTCATTGTGATGACATGGAATTAAAAGATGATGAGGTGGACTTCCGTCTCATTGATGATGTCGTACACCTCCAGTTATATATATATATATATATATATATATATATATATATATATATATATATATATATATATATATATATATATATATAATACATACACACACACACTTAGCGTATTATTAGCTTTTGCTAAAATTAAACACTTGTACTACAAAACTTTACCTAATATATATATATATATATATATATATATATATATATATATATATATATATATATATATATATATATAATATATATATATATATATAAGATAATATATATTACATCCGTATTTTTCGGCGACGACTACGAGACACGGATTATTCCGTCACACATTATTTCACCTAACACTTTCACCAGAGCCATTACTAAAGTGTCTTAAACGATAAACCACTTTTGAAACGCACTTTACCACACAGCAAGCAAGAAATATACGAACACTTGGAAACTTGTAAACTTTTCAAATGAGTCAATACGTTTAAAACATGAGTTGTATACTAAGACTTATCAGACTGATCTAGGTCGCGTGTTGGAGCGGTTGCACTATACTATTTGATTTTGCTAGCAGATTGCTACTATTTGAGGTGAGTTTATATCCCCATTTTCTTATAAGTACTGTTTTATTAACCTTGTGGTGAGAAACATGCAAAACTGTTTTCATAGACATAAAACTGAACTTTTGTTTTTACACACTAGTATGCGGATAACCTAAGTATGTACGATCCTACTATGCCCACTATCATGAACGTCAATTCTTTCAGGGAGCGCGAATGTTATAGATATATCTATTGGGGGTGACTCCCCGTTCGGGTTGGCCAGACGGGTCAATGAGAGCGTATATCATTTCGGACTTGTCGAGTGTATCGGGATAAACACTCGTTGGGCCCCTTTATTATTATTATTATATGCCAACCTGGCATACTGAACTGTCGTAGCTTCGGTTGCATGAGCTTAGTGTTAGCATATAGTTAGTGTGTACCTGTTGATATTTGTTGTGGTCCATTTGTGCTAATTTACTGTAAACCTATGAACTCACCAGCGTTAGCTGACCCTTTAGCATGTTTTTCTCAGGTGTTTAAGTATGATACTGTTGAAGGAATGGCATGGCATTGGTCATAATTACTCTGAAGTGTTTTCACACAAAACTGAAACATTTTATTGGGACCGACATGTTTTATGGGCTTGTTTTCTTTAAATTGAACTTATTGTAAAATGATTTGAATTTGGTAATGTAAACTGTTTTAAAACAGATTTGATAACTCGTTCTCTATATCTGTGTGTTGTGATTACCAATTTAGTAGCACCCAAACATGTATGCTTCCGCTAAACCAGATTTTGGGGGTGTTACATTTGTCCTCCCAAAGGATGTGATGCTCTGTTCTGGATGCCTGTCCCGTTTGAATTCGAAGGATGCTACTGTCGATTCTCAGGGACTTGCTGCGACTCTGTGTCCACTCGCAGGCCTTGACTCTGCGCTGGGGCATCAAGGGTCTCTGGCGAAAGAGCCCTCCGTCTTCGCATAGTTTCCTCAAATGGGCTGCTAACAAAGGTGGTACATTTGTCATGCTCGGATTCCCCACATTTTACTGAGGCTGTGACTAGAATCCGGGTGTAACGTCTGCCTCAATCTCCTCATCTATATCCTCACTCGAATACTCCAACCGGGTTGCTACCCCTTTAACCTCAACTCTGTCATACGCCTTCTCATGAGGGGCTCCAGCCGAGAATAGTTCACCATAATGAAAGCTTCATCAACCACATGTGTATCCGGATGCAGTGGTGTGGGAGGCAACGTTTGACTGGTAGAGGCTGTATTCGACATTGGATTTATAGGTGTGTGATTTGTGGCTGGTTGGTTTCCTTAAATTCCCCCACCTTGACTTTCCTCAAACTCAATGAATGACGTCATTAGTGTTAGCGATGAAGGTCTCACGTCAACCTCCATCATCATGTTGATGATAGAAGTATCAAAAGTAGGATGAGAAAAAGACCCTACGAAACTATTAGTATTTCGCAGGTTCCACCAGGTGTGCCGCTCATCCCGCTCATCGTGCAATAATCTGAACCTTATGGATCAGAGCTTGTTTGGACACAATCTGGAAACTTCAAAGAGCTTCTATACGACCTGAAATAAGACAAATAATATGCTTGGGTTTGACGGAGCGCAGGGTGAGACCCTATGAACCGACTCCGGCATGAGAATAAGTCATACGTGAATTTAGGGATAAAGTTTAGTGAGATAAAGTAGAAAGGGAGTGAATGGCATATCTAAAATGAACAAATGAGTCGGCTATTATAGGCAAACCTTAGGAATGATCTCGGTCCTACCACGTATCTCAACCAGGTTGGCTGAGAGGGAGCATGTTCTCTTTAGCCAATAGGAAGGCTACGAGAATATGTGAGATCGTGCCCATGTACAGTTGTCTGCACGAGTTGGAATAAAGGACAACAATTATTCGTGTCGAGTCCACAAAATATTTTGTTTGTCTTTTAGTCGGAGTCTCAATTTCCTCAAAGGCTAAAGCTCTCCGGAGCGTCGAGCTCCGAGGATTGACCTCTTGTATATTGGAGGATTTCCTTATGATAACCTAATAAACTTTACGTCAATGAACATTTTAAGTGCAACATGTGCAACATCAGAGACTAATCTCCGAGTCGAGAGATGGGGTACACCCTCACCAACCAATATGCATACGACGTGTACATAAACAAGCAGACGATATTTGACCTTTACGTACATGAACAATTGAACGTGTTAAAGTCCATTAACTCATGATGATCATTTACCAATCAATAGATTAGAGGTTTTAGAGAGGGGAAGAACTGGAGAGAGAAAGTAGAGAAGAAATGGTGATGAATGTATATTTCTCACACTAAACATATACTCACACACCTCTCAGATGAGAGGGTTTATGTTACTTATACAAAAGAGAAAGGATCTTGGGACTTGGTGGGCTTTGGGCTTTTGCTTGGACTAGACTTACACATTAAACTTAACAAGGCTAACATAACTTCTAACCAATTAGCTTAACTAGTCCCAAATCCTACTTACTAATCTAACTAGCTATTACAAACGAACAAGATTCTCTTCATATAAATGACCATCACTTCATATAAAATATAAATGCTAACAATCTCCCCTAAGGGTGGTCATTTATAAATGATGCTTCCTTAGTATTTAAACTTGAATCTTGAATCTTTAGTACTTGCATCTTGAGTCTTTGAACTTGGATCTTTGATCTTTAGCACTTGTCTTGATCTTGAACCTTGTTTGTAATAGACTTGATAGACTTGTTTGTTCCGTTCATGCATGTGATCTTTCGTCTTGCCTTCAATCAACATCTCCACTTGATATGTTGTTGTGTTCTCTCCAACATACTCATACCTTTTGTAAATTGTGCTCTTCAGATCTTTACTCTTATGATTTTCCTCGTATCTTTTCCTGACTTTGAATTTGATGCAACTCTTTTGTCTTGATGATCTTTGTCTTGAACTTGTTGAGGAATTGTCACTTGAGTATAAGTATGTGTAGTTTGAAGATGTTGACGTATATGGTGGTATATGGTCTTCTTATAAGGAGACTTTCATCAGTACCTGCACAAGTAAATGTAGATAATAATCAAGTTAGGCCAATCGATCACGGTGGACTTTTTTAGAGAATCTTTACACTACGATTGTTTTACTGATGAATATCTTGATTCCATCAGCTGTCTGAATCCCGTTAAGGACAGTTATCAATACATTGGATAAATCCAAGTAAAGACCCACCTCTTCAGGAATCGATTCATGAAAGGAATCTCCTTTAAGGGATTTTAAGCACTTACAAGTTTGGATATCGAGAGTATTTCCAGCATAGTGTGCTAACACTTTTCGAATCCTCGCAATCCTAAATTGGATAGCAGATGTATTAACCCGGTTATCACCATGAACACTAAGCTTAACCCGGAAAGGATTAACTAAGAAACCTGCTGTCAGTGCTGTTTGATGTTGACACTGCCAGGAATTTCCATTCGATCACTGTGGATCACATGTGTGATTCCACTCATGAATGTTCTGTCAAGATTGCTAAGATCTGCGAAGGACTCTCGTACAACTTGTTTTCTTATTGGTAAACAACAACTGTATATATATATATATATATATATATATATATATATATATATATATATATATATATATATATATATATATATATATATATATATATATACAGTTGTTGTTTACCAATAAGAAAACAAGTTGTACGAGAGTCCTTCGCAGATCTTAGCAATCTTGACAGAACATTCATGAGTGAAATCACACACACACACACACACACACACACACACACACACACACACACACACATATATATATATATATATATATATATATATATATATATATATATATATATATATATATATATATATATATTTGGAAATTGTGTCCTAAAGAGATATTTTGATGAATCTCATGTCTCTAGACTCGATAAGTGCACTTTGGTTTTAGTGAGCGGAGGCTGGAGCAGAGTGCCACCTTTTCAATACTAACATATCTCGGAGTAAGAGGTCGATAGATTATGTGTTTAGTCTCCGTGAGAAATGAAACAAGAACCTTTTGAGAGGAACTTGAGTAGCTAGGTAAGGGTTGTGCAGCGCGTCACTGGGTTCATGACGTCTTGTCTTCAATATCGGTATCATCTTTGTGATAAACGATAGCAGATGTATTAACCCGGTTTCTATCCTAAGTGTATGGAGGGCTCGTTTCTTTTCACCCTTACATAACTTTTCTTTTTCATTCTTCAACCCTTCGTTCCCCTTTTCTCATTTACTCTTTTTCTTCATACCTAAGGACTTCTAATCTATCTATTTGGAATGTCCCTGTGTAGGTCCTTCCGACTCTAGCTGGACCATAGGGCTATACCTACTTCCTAACCACCTTATATCTTCTCTTGGAAATTCAGTTTGGTTGGTTGGGTATAATGATCTTTGCTATAAAACCATTTTGAAAATAAATCAAAGCGTATGTATGATATCGTTTTGATCATACTTTGAAAGTTTCAATTTTCAGAAATACTCCCCCTCTACATGTGCTCATATATTTTTGAAATGATTCCGCACATTGAGAGAAGAGTTCGCACTTATGAAATGATAGACCCTAAATAGACAAGTCCTTTGCGAGACACGTTTAGATCGCTAGTTAAAGGGATCAATTATCAGCTTTTAGGTGACAACTAACCCAAATAACCGGCTAGAAATTATTATCCGTCTAGGTACAAGTCTATAGAGAGTTTTTCGAGATGTTACATTCAGAACATGGGTCTAAATCCGAGTCGAGCGTTTATTAAGATAAAATCGATCACATTTTTAATCACATTTTCTCCCCCTCAAAAATAGCATTTCTATGGTATTTTTTTTATACCAATTGATTAAAATCTTTGTTTGTGGAAAGCTAATAGGGAGAAACAGATTCTTTTTGCATGAACATTGTAACATTTTTGTTTTGAAATACTCTCCCTCAAAACTCGCATATGTTTTGAGAATTTAAAACTTTATCGAAAGTTAGAAGGAATGAGTTTTCTTGAAGCAAAAACTTTGAAAGAATTTAAAATTTTCTTGAACAAATTTTGCTTCAAGGAATATGATACCTTTTATGGATGTGAAAATTTAGTTTGATGGTATCTTTAGAAGATACTAATTTCATGTCTCTTCTTAAAAAGAAAGAAGTTTATTCAAATGGTTTAACATTTCAGTTTTGAGAAAACTTCTTTATTCGAATTACTCCCCATCAAAACTAGAAAAATGTTTGAAAGTTTGAGGGATGGAGTATTCTTAAGCAAAATTGTGAAAGAATTTGAAAATTTAGATTGAAAATTTAGCTTGAACAAATTCTGCTTAAGGTTTGTACAACCATTTGTAAGATATGGAATTTTGGCTCACTATGACAAAGATTTTGAAAGAATGATTTGGAAATTCAGCTTGAGAAATCTTTATTTTGTATTTCAAATTAAGAAGTTTTCACTTCTTTTTCCATAGGATTATTGCACTTATGCGTACAACAGGTCCTTTTAGGATAAGTGTACTGCGTTGATAAAATTATTTTTGCGTAACACTTTTCTTTCTTTGAAAAGTGAGTTGTGCACTGTAATATGTACACAAGTCATTAAGAAAATGTTAAAGACAACATGTTTTGAAAACATTTTAATGAACTCTCGCTCAAACATCTTTACACTTCCGTATCATTGTTGAATGACATTTCTAGAAACGTAAAAAATATCAATTATACGAAAGACATGTCGTAGAAGAATATTTTTGGATTTTTTTGAATTTTATAATTGTGTATTTTGATTTTATAGTTTTTATATTTTATTTTATTTTCGTGGTCTCTCAAATTTTTATTTATTTATTTATTTATTTTTTTAATATTTACATGCGAAGCTTTGTTTTGAGAAAATTTCAAGAAAGTTCGACAAGACGGTCTAACTCCTCGGGAGGTAGGCTTCGCATTCCAATGTGCTGAACTAAGTACTGAAACCTCTCTTTGGAAAGGGCTTTCGTAAATAAATAGCCAACTGGTAATCCATCTTGACGAAGTATAGCTCAACGGTAATGAAGTGGCAGCGAATTGCGATATGCTTCGTGCGGGAACGCTGAACCGGGTTGCACGAGATGGCTATGGCACTCATTGAATCGTAATAAATTGGTATTTTGTTAAAGAGAAAGCCATAATCTGATAGTTGCATGCGCATTCAAAGAACTTGCGCGCAACATGCAGATAAAGACACATACTCGGCCTCGGTTGTGGACATAGCTATGCATTCCTTCTTCTTAGATGACCAACTTACAAGCTTCTCACCAAGAAATTGAATACCGCCTGATGTGCTTTTTGCATCAATTTTGCAACCTGCATGATCTGCGTCTGAAAAAGTCGTGAGTTCAATTTCGGAGTCCTTCGGATACCAAAGTTCCAAGTGAATGGTTCTTTTGAGATACTGAAAGATCCGTTTAACCTCTTTGAGCTGAGACTCGGTAGGCCTTGCCTGAAACCGTGCACATAAACAAACAGCAAACAGAATATCTAGGCTGCTAGCTGTTAGATACATGAGAGACCCGATCATACTACGATATTTTCTAGGATCGACGAATTTCCCTTGTAAATCAAGATCTAGCTTGGTGTCCGTAGCAAGTAGTGTACTAATGCTATCACAATTGTCCATACCATGCCTCTTTAAAATATCCATGGTATACATTGACTGGTTTATGAAGATACCTCGAGGGGAATGATGGACTTATAATCCAAGAAAACAATTTAGTGGTCCCAACATCGACATTTTAAATTTGCTAGACATTAATTTTGCAAATTTTTGTGAATACTTAGGATTTGTGGATCCAAAATTTTTGTCATCCACGTAAATCTGTACTAGCAAAATATCGTCGTGATATTTTCGAATAAACAAAGTTGGGTGAACGATACCTTTGGTGAAATGGTTGACTAGAAGAAAATTGGAGAGTTCTTCATACCATGCCCTTGGTGCTTGTTTAAGGTCATACATAGCCTTCTTTAATCTGTAGACGCGATCATGATGTTTTGGATCTTCAAATCCTTCCGGTTGGCTTACGTACACTTCCTCTTTGAGATTTCCGTTCAGAAAAGCTGTTTTCACGTCCATCTGGTAGACGATGAAGGACTTATGTGCCACATACGCCAAGAATATCCTTACTGCTTCTATCTGAGCTATTGGGGCAAATGACTCCTCAAAATCAATTCCTTCCTCTTGTTTGTTACCTTTTGCCACTAGGCGAGCCTTGTTTCTTATGACAATGTTTTCTTCATCAACCTTGTTCTTCCTGATCCACTTCAAACCAATGACGAGTTTGTAAGCGGGTTTTTCAACGAGTTCCCATACTCCAAGTATTTCGAACTGATTGATCTCTTCCTCCATCGCCTCGATCCAATTGTTTTCAGCCATCGCTTCCTTGACGTTTTTCGGCTCTGGTTTTATACATACAGTAAATGCATAGACGCACATCTCTGAATCAGTGGCTAATTTTTTTCGTGTATGTACGGGTTTAGAGGGTTTGCCGAGCACTAAACTATACATGATCAAATTTGCTTCAAGTAAAGCAATATACACTAACCAATGTTGTAGTACTTGATAAATTTTGATTATTTAATACTTTACCAAAATAAAAACAACATTTCAGATCTAACACTCGATGGAATATATGTACATCAACTTAACATGCAGGATTGCAAGTTTTACTTTTGACCGAATCAAGTAACTTTTGCTTTGCCCATAAACCCCTTTTGATTAAATTGAGATCAGAAATACCATTTCACGTTCTTCCCAACCAATCCTCTCACCCTTACTTTTCACTTATGTGATTCTACCCACAATTACTTAATTATATTGAAGTAAAAAAAAAAAAAAAAAAAAAAGGTACGCAAGATAAGACCTGATAAATATATTCGAACTATGAGATAAAAAATTTTATCATACATCTTATCTTTTTTATATCATATCTCTTATAAGGATATTGAGTATTATTGTTGTTGATGATCAAGTCATCAAACACACCGAAAGGTACTAGTGTCAATTAATATTGGGATGGGTTATAACTACGGGGCCTATTTGGTTATATATACGGGGCCTATTTTTTTAGGTGTACTTTTATTTTATTTTTATTTTTTTTTGACTTTTACTCTATTTTGTCTTTTAGTGTTTTTTTTTTTTTTTTTTTTTTTTTATATATATATATATATATATATAATATTTTTTATGTTTGTGTTTAATAATGTTTTGTATAATTATTTTGTTTGTATAATAGCACGTTAAATATTACCACATTAAATAATTGCAACAACAACTATTATTATTAAATTAAACGACAACGTTATACATATTATTTAAAAACAACAACATCTATGACATATGAAGATTATTCATTTCATTTAAAAGATCATGGAGCCTTGCACCCGACTGACAAGCGTGATCCTCAGGATTCCTTGCCAATTCTAACTCCATCTCCAACGTCTTTATTCTTGTCTTCAACAGCTTGATCTCATTATCTTTAGCAACGCAGTTTGAGCATTGCGTTGAAGATGAGGCTTGATTAAAGTACGTGTTTTCAAAATCATCTTTCCACATGAAGTATCGACACCCATAGTCTTTTGTACCTGGCTGTTACATGTTAAGAAAATTATAAGAAATGTATTTTTAACAGACAAATTATTTACATAACTGAGCAAAACGTATGATTATTTACCACTGAAAGAGGACATGCATAATACAGTCGCCCACGGCTACCTTCTTTCCTGGATTTCCGTTCTATAATGAATCCTCTATCACATCGACACCAGAAAGGATTTCTTCGTTCCACCTGGCCAAAGAATTTGCATAATAATTTACAACATCAATCAATAATGTTATTATTAATTTTAATAAATTTTCAATCATTTACGATATAATAAAAACAGTTATTTACAACATAAATCAGTAATCATTCACAATGTTTTGTCTGTATAATTATTTACAACATAAATCAATAATTATTTACAATGTTTTGTCGGTATAATTATTTACAACATAAATCAGTAATCATTTACAATGGTTTGTATGTATAATTATTTACTGCATTAGTCGATGTTCATATAAAGTTTCCCATGCGGCTGCAACTGGCTGTCTGAAATACCTCCATTGTGGGTGGTTACGCGGAAGTGGAGAATTTGGGTCTAGCGTCGGTACAATGAAGTGAGCACCCACACGGGTAATCACAATGGGGTCGGTTTCATGTGACATCGGCCCACCTATTTTCGTTTTGAATAGCTGGTTCACGTGTGTCAACAGCTTCAGGCTGGAATATATCTCTTAACTTCGTTAACATATTTTTCTTGACAAACGATGTTGATCTGCTAAAAATATTCTTGAATTGTCGCATGCCATCGTTAAACGAAGTATCGTCATCATCATCATCATCACCATCATCACCAGGTTCGCTGGAAGAGCCATCTTTAGGCGGGGGCCTATTGATAACAGGCCACGGAACAGATAGGGTTCTCCAAAAAATATCAACTCGTTCCAGTGGAATGGGGCATCCTGAATTCAATTAAAGTGACTTGTATAAATTACTGATATTAATGTGGAAAACAACTTGATAGTTATAAATTTAATATACTTACCATGATATACATAGATTTGCATCTCGTGAAAGCATGGTAGTCCGAAAATTGCCCGCAACTTATGGCTACATTCTTCTGGGGTGATCGACAGGTGGAGTTCTTTGTGCATGAGGTTCAAAGCATGTTTAGAAACTTTATACCACAATTCTTGAAATAGTGGTACATCACACTTAATTAGTTTCTCGTTGATGCTTCTATTGAAAGTCTCTTTTATCGCATCTTCTTGCGTAATGAGAATCTTTTCGATCGACCTCAACAACCTGTCTAATTTGGACTGTGTGCCGTCCAAATATAATTTCAACAACGCGTGGTGAGCCTCAACTCTGCATGTTGTTGTCTGGCCGTAGGATTTATATTGGTCGGTAATATACGAGACAAACATGGGTGCGTAATCTTTCAACCAGTTATCCAGATACAAAGTGACATCTGAAAAAAACAATGAATTAATAAAAGGTCATTCGGGTGCTTATTTATTAAATAATTAAAAACAATTAATTAAGTACCCCGATGGTTGACCAATAGCTCTTGCAGGCGTTGATAACGTCGCTCGAATGATTCGAATGTCGGAGCTTTAACCATCCAATCCCATCGGTGTTTAACGGACTCATACTCATTTAACCCCCCATCGGTGAATTTATTTCTGCAAAACTTAAGTATATTTTGTTGTATATGCCATCGACAGAGTAATTTGTGAGCGTCAGGAAATTCTTCTCTTATTGCCCTAACCAACGCTAAATCTCTGTCAGTGACGATAACACGTGGGTAATATCTTTCGTCTATAACTTGCTTCACACGTTGCAATACCCATTTAAAATTATGCCCTTGTTCACTGGATAAAAAGCTATACGCCATTGAAAATGTTTTATTTGTTGAAGTTACTCCAACAATTTCCAACAACGGCAATTTAAACATCGTGGTATTGTACGTGGAGTCCATCAGCATGACTTCAGGGAATGTACACCATATAGCATACGATGTTGGGTGCACAAAAAATAGCTCCTCAAGCTCGTTGGTATGCTCATTTACCCTCGGGTACCATGTATACCCTGAATCCCGCAAATGCGAGTAAAGGACTTGAATTGGAGTTCTATCACCTACTATGGCTCTCCGGAACTTATCTTGTGCGTTATATATAGTTCTAACGCTAGACACGTTATCCGGATTACGACCCTTTATTGTCGAAAGTATATTAATTGGTCGTACGTTATAATCTGTCAATTCTTTGACCAAACCCAACTCATCATCCTTTAATCGCATTGCATATGCCACACCATGCAACGACTCTAGCATATCATGATTATGCGTATCATCCTTTACCCTCAAAACCCAATAATTTTTTGTTCGATGATATTTCGCAACTAATCTGAATGGACAATTGGTTTTACATGTTTTGGTTTTCCGTCTTCCACTACCTTGAGGTTCATACGTCCCACCCTTTGTACACATGTAATTGATTTCGTTCATATGACCATCTTCTGATTTGGTTCTACTTTTAACAATTACGAAACCGAGCGCACGAGCTATATTTTGCACCCACTCAGTTACTTGCTCGTGAGAACCGAAAACCTGAAAATACATAACATTTTTTATAACATACTTTTTTTAACTAATACTTTTATAACTATTTTTTTTTACAACTTTTATTACAACCTTTTTTTTTACAACTTTTACATTTTTACATTTTTAACTAATACTTTTATAATTTTTTTTACAAAAGGGTTTTTTTTTACACAATACTTTTACATAACATTTGGTTCTATTTTTATAACTATTTTTTTTTTTACAACTTTGTTTACTAACTTTTATTTACTAACTTTGTTTACAAATTTTATAAAAAAAAAAACTAATACAAATTTTATAACAACTAACTTTTTTTTAACTAATACAAATTTTATAAATTCTAATACAAATTATTTTTAACTACTAACTTTTAATTTACCAATACAAATTTTATAAAAACTAATACAAATTTTACCAACTAATACAAATTTTTAAAAAATAAAAAATAAAAAACGCGTATTCATTTGATATCAGCTAAACAGCTGTCTCACACCCACCACACACGCGTATTCATTTGATATCCTCTCACACACACACCACACACTCACAAACTCTCTCTCTCTCTCTCTGTTGCTCTCTTTTCTCTCTCTATTTTTGGATCTAAAAACGTTTTTAGATCTAAATTCAATAATATTATGTGATGTTATTTGTGATTTGTGAGAGAGTTTGTAAGTGTGTGGGAGGCTTGTGATATCAAATGAATACGCGTGTGATTGGGGGTTTCTAATTAGGGTTTCGTAAAAATAATTTGGGGGTACGTGACTTTTATGTGATTAATTGTTAGATACGTGACTTTTATGTGATTTATTGAATGTTTTCTTGTTTAATTTATCAGATCTATTAATTTTTTTAAAAACGCCTAAATATAAAAAATTAGGGTTTGGGTTTTTTGGGGTCTGTGGTGGGTGATTATGTGATTTATTGAATGTTTTCTTGTTTAATTTATCAGATCTATTAGTTTTTTTAAAAACGCCTAAATTATAAAAATTAGGGTTTGGGTTTTTTGGGGTCTGTGGTGGGTGATTATGTGATTTATTGAATGTTTTCTTGTTTAATTTATCAGATCTATTAAATTTTTAAGAAATGCCTAAATTATAAAAATTAGGGTTTGGGTTTTTTGAGGTCTGTGATGGGTGATTATGTGATTAATTGAAGGTTTTCTTGTTTAATTTACCAGATCTATGAGGTTGTGGTGGGTGATTATGTTGGTGGTTCTGTGGTGATGAATACCTGTGGCTGTGGGTAGGTTAACACCTTGATCTGCCACCAATGAGTGGTATGAATACCTGCTCTGGCCTACCCCACAGTCCACAGGTATGTGATATGTGATTATGTTGTGCTCTGTGGTGATGAATGTGATATGTGATTAAGTTGGTGGTTCTGTGGTGATGAATACCTGTGGCTGTTGGTATGTGAATGATGTGATTATGTTGTGCTCTGACCCTATGGGATGGGTTATATTGACGGGGCCTATTTGGTTAGATTAACCCTCTCTAATATGATTGATAAGCAGTTTGTGATGAAACTGCTTATAAGCAGTTTGATTTGAAACTTGGTTTAAGCAGTTTGCTTTTGAAACTTGATAAGCACTTTGATTTAAGCAGTTTGTTTAAAAAAAACTGAGATACGGCGATGATGATTTAAAAAAAAGGTTTTGATTTTGGCGTGGCATTACCAAATGGACAGGCAAAAATAATATTTTTTTTTGCAACCTTTGAAGTTGCAGCCAAATATGATAAAACTTGCTTATGTTGCACCAATATATAATCTGAGCCTTATGTTACCACTGTTGTGTTAAATGGTGAATTAGACATTTCGGCAGCCTAAGATCTTTGTTGTGTTTCACTTGAGGCTTTCACTTGCTGCTTGTGTTTCACTTGTGTGCAATCTGCAAAGAAATGGTTTGTTAGAGTATTTAAATAGTGAGGGTTAATCTAACCAAATACCCCCGTAATTATAACCCACCCCTTTACTTACTGATTGTGGTGAAGTAGCTTTCACTTGTGCAATCTGCTTTGTTATTGTTGTGATATTGATTGTGGTGAAGTAGCTTTCACTTGTGCAATCTGCTTTGTTATTGTTTTGATATTGATTGTGGTGAAGTTGCTTTCACTTGTGCAATCTGCTTCTTTGTGAGCCTTGTTTATAATGGAGCCTTTCTTGTGAGTAATGGAGCCTTTCTTGTGAGTATTTGCAGGGAATCTTTACTTTCTTGTGAGTAATTGCAGGAATCTTTACTGTTGGTAATTGGACTGAATCTTTACTGTTGGTACTTGCATTATTGAATCTTTACTGTGGAATGTGAGACTTGTGTTTCACTTGTGGTTCACTTGGTTTGGGTGCAATCTGTGCACATTTGGGTGCAATCTGTGCACTTGCATACTTATCTGTTTCACTTGTGTGCAATCTGTGCACTTGCATAGTTATCTGTTTCAAAAAAGGCGATGACGAATGGTTTTCTAAAAACCGAAAGGCATGGCAAAGTGATATTTTTATCACTTTGCAACCTTCATATCCGAGCCAAACACTTGTGTATATATTTTTGGGATGGGTTATAAATACGCGGCCTATTTGGTTAGATTCACCCTCTCTATAAAAAGGCGATGACGAATGGTTTTCTAAAAACCGAAAGGCATGGCAAAGTGATATTTTTATCACTTTGCAACCTTCATATCCGAGCCAAACACTTGTTTATATATTTTTTTCTAAATCTGCTTGTGTGCTAAATGCTTGTGTGCTTATGCACTTGGACAAAAAAATTCTAAATCGGCGATGATGATTATGTTAATCTGAGCCTGATATCTGCTTGTGTGCTAAATACTTGTGTACAATACTGCTTGTGTGCAATACTGCATATGTGCTTATGCACTTGGACAAAAAAATCGGCGATGATGATTGTGTTAAATCTGAGCCTATGTGCTTATGTGATACTGCATATGTGCTTATGCACTTGGACAAAAAAATCTGCTTGTGTGCTGTGCAATACTGCATATGTGCTTATGCAATTGGAAAAAAAAAAACATGAGACAAAAATACATTATGTGATACTGCATCACTTGGACAAAAAAAATACATGGGACAAAAATACATTTGGGATACAAAAAAAACAACAACAAAAAATACATTTGGGATAAAAAAAAAAAAAAAAAAAAAAAAAAAAAAAAAGTACATGAACAATACATAGTACATGAACAGTACCCTACGGTTTGCAGACACGGAGGTAGACCCCGTGCTTATAGTATAACCCTTAATATTACGTTGATCATTTGAAGATGGTTGTACATCATCATACAACATAATAAAAACATTTTATACTATTAATTTCTTTAAATGCCTTGGTATGGCAAATAGTTCTCCCTTTACATAACTCTCGTACATACAAGTATGCACAGGTCCCCCATTTCTATTCTTTGTGTTATCTTGCTTTTGAGCAAAAGCCTTGTTATCAAATAGAGGACCATCCATGTGACACTAGTCCACTACCTTCACTCCTTACAAATTCACTAGAAATTTAATTCATATATCCATACCCTAAACATAGTGTGAGCAGATTATTTTGTGATTAGGCCCATTGTTTGTATTATTAACTATGGCCTAAGCTCATCTATTATGTTTTATAAATATAATATATGTAGTTATTTAAATATAAATGAGGTGTTATATTTGAGTAACTTTTTCATCATTTTTGGTTTTTTTTAAAACGATTGGTATAAATGAGTCCGTTTGACCCATACTCATTTAAGCCCGTTCCCCGAGCCCGTTCCCCGAGCCCGCCCAACCTGCCCGTTTTGACACCTCAATCTCATACAGTACATAGTCCCAATCTACTTCCTAAAATACCTAAACATTCATTAACTTCTACATTATACAGCTTGATAATTAAACACATTTTAACCATATATGTGTATTATGCAGAACCGATACAATCAATATTTCCATGTATAATTCGGTACATTCCAGCTAAGAACACAAGGACGTATTGTTAAATACGAACATAAATGTTCAGTTATCACGTGCTTAACTCACCCCACGACATAAATGACAAATCAACTGTCCCTTAGTCCCTTTTTCGTAATTAACCAATACTTCTAGTGTCACTTTTTTAAACTCATTGTATATATCCCACATACTAAAAAAACCAAACACACACAACACATACATAAACACAAAACAAAAAAATGAAACTTAAGGCGGTTTATTTTCTGCTACTGCTAACAGCTACTACTAGTGTCGTGAACTCATGCACACCGTCAGACCGTGACGCATTACTCTCATTTAAATCCGGTCTAACCGAACCATACATAGGCATATTCAACTCGTGGACCGGCGACAATTGCTGCAGCAATTGGGCCGGTGTCACGTGTGACCCGACTGATGGCCGGGTCAATGACATTATCCTACGTGGCGAATCAGAAGCTTTAGAGAAAATCGGCCGGTCTGGGTACATGACCGGTTCACTCTCACCTTCGTTATGTAAACTAGACCGGCTCACTACACTCATCGTTGCCGACTGGAAAACAATCTCCGGCGAGATTCCGGCGTGTCTGACCACATTACCTCATCTCCGTATCCTTGACCTCATTGGTAACCAGCTCACTGGAAGTTTACCTTCCGATATCGGAAAGTTAACTAAATTAACGGTTTTAAACGTGGCAGATAACAGACTAACCGGTCCAGTTCCGTCTTCTATTGTGGGCTTATCGAGCTTAATGCATTTAGATTTAAGCAACAATAAGCTCAGTGGTGAGCTTCCTAAAGATATAGGGAAACTAAAAATGATGAGTAGGGCTTTAGTTAACCATAATGAGCTAACCGGTACCATTCCAGAGTCTATCTCTGGAATATATCGGTTAGCGGATTTAGATTTGTCATCAAACCGGCTGACCGGTTCGATACCAGATAAAATCGGGTCAATGCCGGTTTTATCTACTTTAAATTTGGATAGTAATGAATTAAGTGGGGAGATACCCGTAAGTATTTTAAGTAACGGTGGGTTAAATATAGTAAATTTGAGTAGGAATGGACTTGATGGTTATTTACCCGATGTTTTTACTGCGGGGAGTTATTTTTCGGTTTTGGATTTGAGTTTTAATAAGTTAAAAGGGGCGATACCGAAAAGTTTAACTGCAGCTAGGTTTATTGGGCATTTGGATTTGAGTAATAATCATTTGTGTGGGAATATTCCGCTAGGGTTTCCGTTTGATCATCTTGATGCGTCGTCGTTTAATAATAATGATTGTCTTTGTGGCTCTCCGCTAATGAGGATTTGTTAGTCGCGGTGAATTGATGATACGGTGTCGTATTGGTTTATGATTGTTACCGTTGCCCGTTGGTTAATGGTGCACCATGTTGTGTGCGATTTATTATTTTCTAGCTTTTGTTTAAATATAATTTTATTTGAATCTTAAGGAATGTTAATATTGCACGTGAAGATGTGCCTATCTTGGTAAATTTTCTCTTTGTTGAGTTACTTTTTATGTGGAAAGTGTTGTATATTTTGGTTGGTGGATTATTGTTAATGAACATCTCATGAATCATGAATATGATGCATCTCAATGTAGCTTTATATATCAGATTGATTGTGTATTATGTTTAAATATACTTGAATCAAGACATGGTTTAGTAGGTTTGTTGTTGATCTTAAATGTGTTCATTGCTAATTTCTGTAATATACTGTTTTTTGCTTTTTTAACTTTTCTTTTGCTAAATGTATTATAGGATATTTTTGACACATAGATAGTGCACAAAATTTGCATCATTTAGACAAAAACCCGTGATCTACATTTCAAATCTATCAACTACTCAAAAAGTTTCATGAAAATCTTTAACATAAATGTTGCAATACATATGTCGATTGGGTGTTAACGTGACACTACTAAAAGCCAAGACATTATGATTTGAGGTTTATAATGCATTGATAAATTAACATCTTGGAACTGAAATTTAGACAGCAATGTGTTTTTGTTTAAATTTATTATTATTACGAGTATTATTTTAAACATCAGTTTTTTCACACTGAACCACCTATCTTAAAATATATCCCATAAATATTTCCGTCGAGGCTTGAACCTATAACCTTTTAAGTTAGTGGACAACTCACATAGCACTAGATCAAAAACCTTAGGTACAATTTTACCGGTAAAATTTCACCACTGCAGATAAATACGACATTGCATATTATTTGCCTACTCAGTTTATGAAAACATAAAGTATAGATGAATGTTAAACATAATCTTATGAGTTTTGTTTAAGCGTTCCATAATTACATAATTAACATCTAAAAAACAACAAATATTTTATGATTAATATCACTTGTTACTTTTAAAATTATTGAAAGTATATAATTATAAAATATATGAGCTTATTAATCGTTATTTTTATACCTTTGAAATGCTAAAACAAAACCCACTATTCTGTTTAGCAAATCTTTCTTTTTCTTTTTTCAAAATTCCAAGATCTATAAAGTGGATCGCACAAGTCATATCAATAATGAATTACTATATGAGGTAGGGTAACTCACGTTCAAAATCAACTGCTCCAGCAGTTTGTTGGTCTCTTCTGATCCGTCACTTTCTATAATTGTACCGCGATACAAAAATTTTTTTTAATATCACATTTTCATCATCGTTTTTCTAACGATTTAAACTCTTTTTATAGTCGTGCTATTTTTTTTTTTTTTTTTTTTTTTTTTTTTTTTTTTGTAAAAGAATTGTACCCGGTAAATATATATAATCATGCTATTTGTTAAATGTGTTAGTTATCTCATAAATTAACCCATGATCCGTTTCAGAAAAGGGTCTACAAAACATTAACACACACTACACTCAAGATTTCAAAGTAGAAAACTAATAAACTATATTGATAAATAGCATGTTGGGTGACACCATCACAAATGAAATCATTATATGGTAAATAACGCTAACCAAGCCATGACTTTGACCTATGTCTTTTGGGTCCTTAGGATTAATAATTAATTAATGACTAAGTTAAGTTAATGAATTATATGAGATATACAAACAGGTAAAGCATATTAATGTCGCGGTGGGAAGTTGCAAGCCAGGCCATGTTGCCATGTGAACCTGTCTCACTATTTTAATATCAAAGTTGGTACAAACAAAATCATTGATTATAACCCTGCCTCTTCTAAATTTCTGATTATTTGTACTCTACTAATTTTAAATTTTTTGAACTTATTGGACTTTATTAATATGCGTAACAGAGTACTGCATTCATATGTTGCTCAAATACATTGATTCTAGTTAAAATAATCCGTAGTAGCAAATAAGTAGCATCGGCTTACAATAATAAACATAAAAAAAAGTGTAAAAACTGATTTACAAAACTTCATTCTCTGAAAGAATAATAATGTAGTCAGATTCATTACTCATTACTCATTACTCATTAGTCATTACTCATACAGTGTTATGGCGGTTCATTGAATGTGGCAATTTTAAACTTTAAAAGTTGTTTGCGTAACCTAAGATATAGCCGACACTTCATTTTACTGACTCATTAACAACGTTTTGTTAGTTTAAACTTAGATAAATAATCTATACTACGTTATAAAATATTTGGACAAACTAAAAAAAAAAAAAAAAATCTTAAAATATTAAGACAACGTATTTGCTTATTCTGAAATTTTGTTGATTTTGCTATGAAACCAATAGCATGCAACATACTTTTTAAAAGGTGAAGAACGGTGGGATCACCCTTGTCCCAGCATCCTAAGGATGACAACCTGACCCTCCTCCAAGGACCCGGCCTCAGGCAATGGACACCTGTCCCATTGACTGTATTTATCACGAGGTGGGCTTTGAACCCTGGCCATTTTTTCCAATAGGCCCCTCCTTGACCAGTCAATCTGAGCATTTGCGATGGGGATGGTAACAATTGAAAACTTTTAGGCCAATGGAGAGATTCGAACCCGAGTCTATTGACAAAATGTTGAAAGCTTTTACCATTAGACTAAAGGCCCATTGATTAAAACAATACAATGTAATTAAATAATAATAATAATAATAAAATAAAATAAAATCTATAACCATAACTATCTATTAACTTTTCAACTCTTTTAATAAATGTTACTTTAAAAACACTACTAAAATGAAAAATTTGCTGGAAACTTGCAAATCTATAACCATAACTATCTACAAGGCCGATTAATCGCCTCCTAGGTGCTACTGGCCACCAACCTTTCTAATTTGTGTAAACCGGTCAATCGTGGTCAGCGGCGGTCAACGATGGTCAAATTTGTTGGAAACTTGCAAATCTTGCCGGAAATAGCCAAAACACATCGTAAACTAGCTTTAATCACTTATAGTCGCTGTTTATATCTATTACAAGATGTTGTTTTTAAGGAAAGTCTTGTCGAGATTACCCAAAACTCGCCGGAAATACCCAAAATTTGCCAAAATGTCAATCCGATTAAACACCGATTAATCCCACCTAGACCGATTACAAGCTACAAGAGGTTGACCGGCCGACTACCGAATCGTGATTTTTGCAACCTTGCATTTTATATACAAACAAGTTAATGGTACATATGGTTTTAAAAATCAGACTGGACCAACGGGTTCAACCGGTTTAACTGGGAACCGGAGTCGCCATCGATTTGGTTAGCCAATAAAAGCCGTCCAAAAATGAACTTGAGAGGATCATCAAAACTGGTAAAAACAGGTGAACCGCCCCGGACCACAATCATTTTCTTCTTGTTTTTCTCAGGTTAATCAGCATGTCATTGTTATTTAGTTGGTGTCTGAACTTTAATCACAGGATACCCGCTGCCGCAATGCCCAGATACCCTGCTAGTCTATCTGCAATAGGACAGGTACCCTGCTAGTCTATCTGCAATAGGATCTTTATAAATAGAAGTATTAATTTTTTAAGCTTACACATCTTACTACATTTAGTAATTTATGTAATTAAATTTTACACTACACTAATTGCATTTTAGTAATAAAATGAATGTTACAATCTTACGATAATTCATAGCTGTAAATTTTATCATAAAACATTCAATTTTTACTAAGTTCAAATGAATATAACTATGGGTATTTATATTTGTATTAATATACTTTATTAAAACATAAAAGCACATTTAGTTTTTCAGAACTGTCAAACCAGTAAACTGTCAAATATCGACTATCATTGTATATAGCTTAAAGATCAAGATATGACAAAAGCAGCATATTTGATATCACCGCTGTTTTGCGCGAGTACCATGTTAGTAATATAAAATGTGCGTATATTATTATAGCATGTATTCATGGAAGTGTAAGAATGTCCACATTTATAAAACCTTATCTATTACTCAACTTGTCTCATATTACAAAATTCTATCATATCCGAGTCTATAGTTAGGGCCCGTTTGGTTCGTAGATGGGTTTAGGATTTGGATTTGGGTTAGGATTTATATTTGGATTTAGATTTAATATAGGTATAAAATCAATTACTACATCAGTCCCATATTAAATGTCTAATTTGATTTTTTTTAATCTTTCTTATTTATCTTTGACTTTAAATTCTATTATTTGTGTTATATAATATTTGATGCAAAATATATCAATGGATTGTGTTTTAAATGTATTTTCATTAGTATAATTTTCATCAAGTATTAGATAACAAAAATAAAAATATTTAAGGTCAAAGTTGAACAAAAAAGACTCTAAAAAGTCAAGTATTAGATAACAAAAATAAAAATAAAAATATGGGATGGAGAGAGTATTTTAAAATTTGAAATATAATTTATTATTTAAAAATAAAATTTTTTTAATAAAAAATAGGAGAGAGAAAGAGAGAGTGATAGAAATAGGACCTATTAAAATATAAAACCCGGCTACTACCTCAAGATTTCAAAAGTGTGGGACAATTGGGTTTTACGACAACTTTTTAGATCCAACTTTTAAACCAAACATGGCTTTTTGATATTTTGACTCCAAATCCCAAGCTAAAGGGGTATGCCAAACGGACCCTTAATTCATTAGTGAAGTTTTTTTTGAAACATATTCTAGAATCTAGACACACTTATACGTCTAGCATGTATATTGTATTTGTTAGCACTACGTGATTATTATTGGGCCTATGTATTTACTCGATATCAGTGTTAGCCCATTAATCTCTTGTCATTACATTGTACCCATTATATATATATATATATATATATATATATATATATACCCATTATATATATATATATATATATATATATATATATATAGCGACGGTCACGACGTCGTTTTGCGTCGCTTTGTCTGTGTTTTGACTGCCACAATTTGGCGATTTGGCGCAAAAAACGTCAATGGGCCTTCATTAGCCCAAAATCTGCCGGCATTTTTCGCTAACTTGGCCCGTTTTCCTTCGGGTTTATACAAAGTCCTACTACGTCGTTTTGCTTAGATTGTACTTTCCCACCTAACGATATCATCGTATGGTGGAGATTGTATTTCAGGTACGACAAAAGATACACGTGCATTTTCCCTGCCATTAGAAGCTTCTGCATATCAGAGCTTTAGATACATTGTCACCAAACTAAGAAAAAAAAATCGATAAAAAGAAGGAGAGGCAATTGGTGGGTATTTTATCATTCTTTACGTATGTGTTGTAGGTTTTTGTTGTATATATATTTTCACAACTGTGCTTTTCAGTGTGCAGGTGAAACACGCGTTTGCAGGTTCTACAAAGGTATACTGAAATCGATATGCCCATGGTTATTACTTTTGTCGTACTTATTATGGTGTTAATCTTACTTTGCATGCCTGGAATCCTTTCATTTACAGGCACATTTCATTTGCATGTGTATCATGCCAATAACTTATATTTATGTTTACTTTTAACAATTGCATGCAATCCCTTTGTATATCATGCTGGTGGTTTACTTTTATGTGCTTGCCGCTGCTATCGACTTCCATATTTTGTTACGACCGCCCTTCTTTTTAATTTATTAGCGAATGGGCTATTTCCTTTTGCATTAAATACTGTGTTCTTTAGTATTATTAATATGCGTGCGAAAGAAAAGGCCAGGCGTAGGGTTGCGTCTCCTAGGTCTTTAGAATCTGCATACACGTTTATTGCTTCTGAAGGAACGCAGTCTCAGAATGTAATCATGCTAGGCAAGAGGCTACTCACTGATGTAGTTGAAAGCGGTGCATGTTTATCTTCTGTTGTTAAGAAGCCCTGTAATTGTGAATATGTTACAAATAGAGAAACCAGTGAAAGTTTGCACCATAATTTGGACAAAGAAACTTTAGAAGATTTGCCTAATGCTATAGAACTGAACCGCACACGAAAAAGGGCGACATCACAAGTTTATGAATTACCTAAAGTAGTGTTAGAGAAAGCTCAGATACTTTCATCTGAAATTGTGGCTGATGATGTACATCATGGTCATCAAACAACCAATGCTGATTACAGCAAAGACCATATTAGTGGGTTGTTGCCTTGCTCGCCAACGAAAAAAATATGTGCGTATACTGATCCTTCCTTATTTTTCCTCCTTTAATCTTTGGTATTGCTTTTCAAAGGTTATCTTTGTGTAATTTGTTACACCTGTTGTTATTTCAGGCCATACCAACGTACCAGATTTGCAATATACACACACACTGTATTCACCCCATATCGACTCATGTGGTCCCATAACTCCAATACCAGTGGATAAAGGAAAGCGTAAAGTTTTTGAACACAATGACACGGATAACTATGGTCGGCAGAAAGAAAAAATAGCTTCAGGATCGTCATACGTAGCAGCTGGTGCACCACGTGTTCGCCAAGGTTTGTATTTGCCCTTTATCATATGGTCAGACACTCTTTCAGCTTCTCAACAACATTTTTGTCTTTTCTTACAGTGCGTTTACCTTCTTCAACGACAAATGAGGTGTGTGTACGTACCAGAATAGTATTGGCGCTTGCTTCTTCTGGTATTGCTTCCGTATTGCTTAATTTTCCCATTTTTTCGTTAATACCATTTGTTAAATCGTTGTTTTTTGTATTTGCTCTTTATCATATGGTAAGGTACTTTTTCAGCTTCTTAACAACATTTTTGTCTTTTCTTACAGGCCGTTTAATTTCTTCAAGGACAGACGAGTTGTGTGCACGTACCCGAGTAGTATTGGCGCTTGCTTCTACTGGTATCGCTTCCTTGTTCCTTCATTTTTCCGTTTTTCCATTTTTCCGTTTAATTTCTACTGGCATACCCGCCAGTAATTATATGCAATCTTTAAAAAATATACAAATTAAACCAACTTTTTTAAACACTGATTTTCCATTCATATCATCCAAATACATACAATGATTCATCATACAAAAGCGTTAGTAGAAACTACATAAAAACCCTCACATAATAACATCAAGATACAAAAGACAACCAGCAACATACCCTAACCACCTTCTTACTGTCCATCAACTTCCATCAGCTCCATATACCCATCCTTATTGTTCACTCCTTGATGCGCCGCCACGAGGATTGCGGTCAGCGCCTCCAGCTTCTGGCGATCCTGCATCTGAATTGCAAACAAGCAATCATGACCAAAAGTGGCAACATCATGAAATGGTCCATAAGAATCAGCTTCATTCAGTGTTTGCTCCCGCTTTTCAATCTTTGCCCTTAACTGATTGCATTCCTCACCTATACGAATCAGGAATCCTTCCTCCTTCGCCACTTCCTGTGAAAATAAGAACCTAAATACATTTGCTAAGTCATCAGATCCGCAAGCTTTTTTCAATTCATTAAGATTCGGAGTATTCGCCATTTTTTTATTTAGAAATTAGGGTTGTTGAAATAAGATAAGTCTAAAATCTAATAACCGACCTTATAAATAGATATTTCCCATTAGAACTTAATTACAATACAAAGAATGATTGCAAAAAATAACTCAACTGAATCATTTCATCTTCCCATGCAAAACTATCGTATCAGTGTTTAAGATTATCTTTGCCAGTATGGCAGGAAAACCCTCGTAGTTTACATTTTATGAAATAAACCCATCAACTGGATAAACGATACCGTTACCATCCTAAAGAAAGAAAACATGTACATTTCGTTGATTTACCGATACTATTTTTAACTTTATATATCGTGTGAATTTCATTTCGAACCAGAAACTATTCTAGGAAAAGTTCGAATCCATTCTGTTCGGATATTGATCAATCTTGGTTTGACATGGTTTAAGCGTTACTGGTTCCCGAAAGACTTAATATCTCCATTAGCTAAACCCTTTCTTATTCTTACCTTGCCTTTGGATTCGTATTTTGTTCATACACAATCAACGAAGGCCTCCCCGACATATCTATCTGCAACTCCGCCACACTGCTGCACATAATATACCAATAAAATAAAATAAAAAGAATTAAAAAAACAAAATAAAATAAAAAAAACTACGTTAACCGATAACAATGAAAACTACAATTTTATTAAACCGAATACAAACAAAAAAAAAAACCTAGACACAGCCGACCAACGCCATTACGTATTATTATTAATCAATATATTGTATGTTGGTTCGGTTTATTCGGGTTAAGCCTGCTACAATATCGTCTATATTATATACCTAAAAAAACCCCGCCAGGCCGCAACGCGGCCGGCCGTCGCTTTGCTTGTTATTATTATTTACAGGAATGATATAATTCTACAGTATTCATGTACCATGGCCATGTTTCATAAATCATTCTAGGCAATGTAAAATGTTCGTCTAGTTTATATGATTCGTCCAAATAAACCTGGAATGAGATGCAAGGTTTCATTTTTATTTCCACCCAGGCATCTTTTAGACATGTTCCAAGTTAAACCAAACGGTGAGCGTTAACGGGACTCTAACTTATTAGTATGAAGTTTACATGTTTGTTGTAGGGGATAAACATAATAAATGAACACAACCGGATATTATTTGAATCTCTGAAAGGCATGTGAACACTTTCATATTGAATCAATTCGGTGGTTCTCCCGAATTATTCAATCAGATACAATTCAGAGATTGAGAACGTTTTGAATACTTGTGTTTGAGATTGATGAACCAGAGAAAAACTAATGGCCATGAAAATACGTATGAATATATCAATCAAGGATCAGGGCACTAACCGCCTTTTAGGCAGTTTTTCAAGGTTTCAAAGTTGTCAAAATTAGTTCCTTAATTTCCAAAACTTTAATTTTCTGAGGAACTTTTACCATAACAACTTAGTGGAAATAAAAAATTTCCAAGCTGACCAGCCAGGGGCTCTGCCCCTTGGACCCTGCTCCCAGGGGCGCTGCCCCCGGACCCCCGTCCCTTAGGGGCTTCTCCCCTAAGATCATAATAAATTCAAATAGGCGTGCACTCCACACCTCCAAGGCTAAATGATATCTTATTATGACTAAATTGGTCAAACAATTTAATCCAATTACACTAAAATATCCAACATTTGTTGTCCACTTCTAAAACCTGTGGTCTTTTTTCTGAATGTCTTATAAAGTGCATTGCTAGTAAATGTAAGAAGGGTTTATTTCATGAAAAAAATAATGACAATTGTTTACAGTATAAATAAAGATACGACATGCAAACTACTATACAGGCTTGGCCCACTATAAATTATGATATATATACAATTCGAGTGCTCTAACAACCCCCCGCAGTTGGAGCGGGAGAACGGAGAACGCTCAAACCGGTCCAAAGCTCATCAAATAATGTAGACGAAAGTCCCTTAATGAAAATATCAGCATACTGATAACGTGAGGGAACATGCAAAAAACAAACTTGTCCAATAGCAACCCGATCCCGAACAAAATGGATGTCATCTTGATGTGCTTCGTGCATTGATGCTGCACGGGATTAGAGACAAATACACCGCACTGGCATTATCACAGTAAACAATAGTAGCCGAATGTAAAAGAGAATGAAGTTTTGTGTGGGCTTGGCTCAATACAAAGATACCATGTAAGAAGGTTTATTCATGAATCAATAATGATAATGATTTACAATATAAATAGAGACACGACATGCTAAACTAATATACAGGCTTGACCCAATACAAATTATGATATACATACAATACGAGGCTACTAAGAGTAATACTTAATATTCAACATATAACCTCTGTAATAAAGATAATGTCTCTTATTTATCGTGTACTTCGGTACACGCAATTGCAAAATATATTATTTTTCAAGAGAAAATTTCTTAAATGAATCATTTAAGAGACCAAAGTACGAAATTACCAAAATGAACTTTGGTCAACTAATCGTTAGATGTGAGAAATCTGTCAAAATCTATGGTAAGCAGGTGCGTTTATAGATTTTGATTAGCTACTCTTGAGTTTTTCATATAAAATGTTCAGGAGCACTCTAAATGACCAAGTGCTCCCGATTTCTCTTGTGCGTACAAGACAAAACAAAAAATCCAAGCGGTCCCCTTCTCTTGTTGCGCCTCACATAAAGATAAACGGGACCACTTTAAACCACCAAGTGCTCTCGGCTTCTCTTGTGCGCTTACATAAAGCCAAAAATCCAACACTATTTTTCATATAAAATGTTTAGGAGCACTCTAAACATCAACTCCCCCCTTTTCTTTTGTGTGTGCCTCATATAAAAATTTAAATCCGTCGAAAAAAAGGAAACAACAAGTTGCATGGGAATGTGAATTGGTGATGGGCGACAAGTAAAATATGAGAAATTTTTTGATGGATATGAATGATCCTTGAAAGTAAAATATGTGAAGATATTTTGATGGATATGATGTTGTGAAAAGAGATATACTTTTATAAATATTAAGGACTGACTTATCCCCCCCCCCCACCCCCACATTTTTTTATATATTTTTAAAATTTTTATAATTTTGTTTATATCAAAAAGTTATAAACCTGAAAGTTCGGAACAAAAATACGGAACAAAAACTGAAAAAAACTATAAAACTGTTAGAAATACGGAACAAAAACTGACAAAAAACTGTGATATACTATCCCAAAAGGAAATATTTGACCAAATAGTGCCACACCCCCTGATTTGACATCCTAGGGGGGGTTTCTATACAAGAGGCCAAATATTAAGGGAGGTGTTATAAGAACCCTCCCTACGCATGGGTCCCGCCTATTTTTGAAGGAATGTACAATCCGACAAAGCAGACAATACAAACGGCGACAGCGTAAAGTCAACACACCCTCCCTTCATTATAACCCAACCTAATATTAAATGGGGCTGACTAAAAGAAGTAAAGTTAGTAGGTACTAGTAGTAAAATAATTAAGGGTGAAAGTTAAAGATACATGACACATTTATTCAAAATAGACGATTTACGCAACGAACTTTGAAAATTACCATTTTACGTAAAGTACTTTCAAATTAGGAATGACCTACGCAAGATTACTGGGAATTAGCATGTTACCACCTTTGAAAAGTTATAGTGAAGGTCCCTGTGGTTTGTGTTGACTTTCATCGGTAGTCCTTTGACTTTTTTCACTAAAAAAAGTTTCGATAATGGTCCTTATGGTTTGCATTGACTTTCACCTTTAGTCCCTCGTCTTTATTTTTTTTATTTATAACTCTTTGAGTTAATTACATAAATCGCCCTAGTTTTTTTTCACTTATAAATATTTGAGTTAATTACCTATACGGTTTTTTTTACGTTTTTATACGTTTCATCCGTTTTTATACGTTGTCGTCCGTTTTTGTATGTTTTCGTCTGTTTTTATACGTTTTCGTCCGTTTTTATACGTTTTTGTTCATTTTTTACGTTTTCACCCGTTTATGTACTTTTTCGTCCGTTTTTGTATGTGTTTATGCGTTTTTATACGTTTTTGAACGTCTTATACGATTTTTGTACATTTTCATCCGAATTTATACGTTTTTGTAAGTTTTTATATGTTTTTATACATTTTTGTACGTTTCATACGATTTTTATATTTTTTTTCATCCGTTTTATACGTTTTCATACGGTTTTATACATTTTTGTATGTCTTATATGATTTTTGTACGTTTTCATCCGTTTTTATACGTTTTAATCCGTTTTTATACATTTTCGTCCGTTTTTATACATTTTATAAGGTTTTATATGTTTTCATATGTTTTATACGTTTTTGTACGTTTTATACGATTTTTATATGTTATCATCCGTTTTTATACGTTGTCATCCGTTTTTATACTTTTTCGTCCGTTTTTGTACGTTTTCATAGGTTTTTATATGTTTTCAACCATTTTTATACGTTTTCGTCTGTTTTTATATGCTTTTATATGATTTTATGCTTTTTATACGGTTTTGTACGTTTTTAAACATTTATACGATTTTTGTACGTTTTTATATGTTTTCATCCGTTTTTATACGTTTTCGTCCGTTTTTATACGCTTTTATATGGTTTACGGTTTTATACAATTTTTGTACGTTTTTATACGTTTTCATCCATTTTTATACGGTTTTTTTTCTTCACATTTTTATACGTTTTCATCCATTTTATACGATTTTCGTACGTTTTTAAAACGTATCAAAACGGATGAAAACATATAAAAACTAAAAAAAGGGTACAGAAAGCAGACGTAAAAACGGATGAAAACGTATAAAATATTTTAAAAAAGGATGAAAACGAATAAAAATATACAAAAAATTGACGAAAACGTACAAAAACGGAGGACAACATAAAAAATGGACGAAAACGTATAAAAAACGTACAAAAATCGTATATAAACGGAGGAAAACGGACGAAAACGTACATAACGGACAACAACGTATAAAAACGAATGAAAACGTATAAAAACGTATATGTAATTAACTCAAAGATTTGTAAGTGAAAAAAAGTCCAGGGCGATTTATGTAATTAACTCAAAGAGTTATAAGTGGGAAAAAAAAAAGATTAAAGGTGAAAGTCAATGCAAACCATAGGAACCATTACCGTAACTTTTTTAAGTGAAAAAAGTCAAAGGACAGCCAGTGAAAGTCAACGCAAACCACAGGGACTATTCTGTAACTTTTCAAAGCTGGTAACCTGCTAATTCTCGGTAATCTTGCGTAGATCGTTCCTAATTTGAAAGTATTTTACGTAGAATGGTAGTTTTCAAAGTTCGTTGCGTAGATCGTCTGTTTTGAATAAATATGTTGCGTATTTTTTGATTTCACCCAATAATTAAATGATAATACCTTAAAACATGAAATGATATACATTTAAAAAGCTGAAACATAAATGTGTTTACATAGGCGCGCTTGATCGAGGAGGTGCCCTTGGTTTGGGGTGCTTGTGGGCCATTTTGGTAAAATGAATAAAAAAAATTCATATCTGTAAATAAGGTATAAAAGTGGTTCATTTTGGTAATTAGTTTATGTTTCAATCATTTGTTTTTCCGTCGTTTCATTTAGTATTTATGGGACGTTATAGCTGCACCACTCTTCTAGTATATTCTTTATAGTTTAATCATAGTTGGGATATCAAAAAAGGATTATTACACGTAACGTAGGTATATAAAGAAGTGTTTAACAGGCTTGTGGTCTAGTGGGTATCACTTATTCAGTTAAGTGAGCCCATGTGAGAGTAGTACCAGTATAGGTGACCTACCGAAAAGTCCTCACATGAGGGCACAAGCTCTGTTGGTATTAGGCAATGAAGAGGAGAACCTGTAAGCCAATGCTGCGCAGGTTCGAATCCGAGCCGGCCCCAGTTTTTATCCGGCCGTTACTCCAGCGAGTAAATACTCGTGTGGAGGCGGTACGGTTTCCAGGCGGACGCCGTTAAAAATCCCCACTGCGCCAGCGTGGACCCGGTTAAGACAACATAGTCTGGGTATGTGGTGGATGAGGGCCTGCCAAAGTGGCGGGTGCGACTCTAATCCAAAAAATAAAAGTCACCGTCAAAAAAAAAAAAAAAAAGTATATAGAGAAGTAATTACCCTATTATATTAGGCGTGCGGACGACGTTGTTTTAGGTGGCGAAAAAAAATAATAATTAAACGACGTCGTTTTGCATTATGTGATGTCATTTTGTGGTTTTGGCCATGTCGTTTGGTAATTTGTTCCTATTATACATTAGGCATGCGAATGACGTCGTTTTGGGTGGCAAAAAAAAACCAAACAGCGTTGTTTTGCGCTATATGATACCGTTTTGAGGTTTTAGCCATGTCGTTTGGTAATTTGTTGGGTCATTTTTGTTTTTGGGTTGTAATTGGGTCATCCGATGTTATTTGTTGGCCCATTTTCATTATAAACTAGGCAATATACTAACTAGGCAATATATTAACTAGGCAATATAAGTGTCTTCTTCAATACATGCGTGTGCAAATCCTGAGCTCTCTGTTAGATCCTCATAGTATCAAAACACATGCAACCTCATCTCTCTCTCAACGCTCATCTCTGTCTCTCTCTAAATATACACACTGATCTCATCTCTCTCACTAAATAAGCTGGGTTAGATCTGAAGGAGTGGTGATTGATTAATGGGAAGTCTGATTGTCATCTGATTGGTTAACATATGGTATTTCGGTCTTTTTTTAGTTTGTGTTTATTAGTGGATTGGTTGATGTATGTTTCTGTTAGTTAAAGGTTTTTGATAAGTCTGACATGTGATCATGAGTGCTGATTTTATATAGTTTACTACAAGTTGTGTTTTATTTGCCGTTGATGGTCTTTCAATTTTTTTAGTTTTTATGCTATTAGTAGATTTCTGGATGTGTGTTTATGTTTGTTTAAAGCTTTCTAATATATTTTAGAATCTGATATTTAGTCATGTGTGTTGATTTTATACACTTTCTCTAATATGTTGTCGTAAGTGCTTTGTGATATCCTTTAAAGTCTGATATGTGATCATAAGGTGCTGAGTTTAAACGCTGTGTATAAGTTGTATTCATAACTGCTGTGTATAAATTGTGTCTGAACGTGAGAAACCTAACATACGACCATCACTCATCTCATCCCCAATACGTACCTTACATAAAATAAATTATCAAGTTGTATGTCATCTATCACTCTTGACTTTTTTTAATTTATAATGTAACTGAATCAAATTTTGTTATAAGGAAAAAAAAAAAATCTTTAATTAATGAGAAAACAAGACAAATATATTAGATGCTAGAGCAAACGGGTGAAACTGACCAATGTGAATCACCAAAGTTATGTAAAAAATAAATAACTAACCACATCATATGAATGTATGATTAGGAATGACATATATATATAATCTGTGAGCATATTCCATATCAATTTACATGATTAGATGAGGGATGCTTATCTAATCAAATAAAAAGTTCACCAAGCATTAATCCTAGAAATGACGTACCTTTTTCTTTTATGCAGGAAATTGATATTATGTTTTATCCCTTGTGGGTAAAACAAGTAATGTAAATAAAATAACTTGAACCGAAAAATGGATAGGTGGTTGAGAGCCATCCAAACTCCAAAGTGTATTTTCTAGTACATCTGAGGCCCGTCCAACAGACTGGCTAGCAGTTTCTTTATTAAGGGCTTGTTTGTTAATTTTTTTTATTAAGTCATGTTTAATTAAAAGATGACTTAATGCAGATAACCTCAGTTTAATTACTTAATATTTTCAGTCATCTTTCTCTATTAAGTCACAAACAAACAGTTTTCATATGACTTAATTAATTCAGTTTTTTTCATATTAAGTCAATTAAGTCTATATCAAACACCCCCTAAGGTTTGTAACATTCTTGTGATAATAAATGTTGTTTGAATGATAATTAAGTCATGTAAATGAGGAGTCCGACATTAATGGTTATCTTGAACAAGTGAAAGTTTAGCATAATATTTTGGTTATAAATACTCAATAGACTTTACATTTATCAACAATTTTCTTTGTTTTGAAGTATATATTTGATCAACATGAAAACATATTGACTTTGATTTTTTTTATTAAAAGGATGTAACATTATTTGTTATGATTAAAAATATCAAATGAAAACATAAACCTACAATTGGAGTATGAAGACTTCGACCAAAAGTAACCATTTTGACAAAATCAACTAGTGACAACCCCTTTCCTACCATCATCAATCAACTCTTGTAGTTGCATGGTTGCTCTTTCTTTGTCTTCTTGAACATCATTGTACATATCTTTCAGTTCGGCATCAACTTTCTCGAACTTTTCTTTTTCTAAACTATTTATCTCTTGAGTTCTACTAAACCTTGCGAAACCAAGCACATCATCAATCTTTGAAGGTTCTTGTACAACTCTTGTCTCATCTTCATCCAAAATCATGTTCAATACCACATTCTTGTAATCATTTGGAGCCTTTGAAGTATGTTTTCTCTCACTTGTACCACTTTCTCGGGTCGTTGACGAACATTATCCGTATCTTGTGTCCTCGACCTCTTATTCTTCCCATTCTTCTCCCCCTCAAGATTATCTCCCTCGGGATCATCCTGATTACGTTGTTGTAGGAGTGATTGAGGTCGACAAGTCTTTTGAAGTTCGAATACACTCTTTGACAATATTTCAAACGTGGAAGTAAAACGAGCATTCAATGAATGAAGTACTTCCCCAAATTGATCCATTCTACCACCAAGATAATCAATATCACTACGAGTAAGCGGTGGGGACACATTTGAAGCATGAACCTATAACATCTAGGTTGTTTATCAACTCGCATACCACTAGATCAAAGATATATATAATAATTTACACGCATTACACTATCTAAATATGAAATGCAACAATATTATTTGAACTGTCAGAGATTCTGTAGAATTTTATAAAACATTAGCGAAAACCGAACCGAGTAAACCGAACAATCCAATAACTAAACCATGAACACCCCTAATTGTATAGAAGATTATGTAGTATTATCGAAATGTTCAAACCCTTTTCGATTCAACTTAAAACAATGAACTAACTAATATGAATACTACAGTATCGCCGTTCAAATTAACATGGGTTGTGCGTATGCACGACATTAATTTCCCTAGTGTAATGGTTATACAATACATGGTCAAATATAAAACATCGGACTCTCAAAAACTAAGGCCAGCCTTACTTTATAGAGCAATCCTTAGATGGAATTTATTTAACAATTCATTCATGGACTTACACCAACAAGTTAAATTAACAGAATTTTACAAACAAAAAATCAACAACAATCTTAATCAATGAAACAAGCCACCCGTTTCATCAGAATCTTAGCATTTTCCGAAGTACAATCGAGAAGGAAAAAGCAATGATCTTCTCCGTCTATTTGGAGAAACTCTACTTCACCATCCCACTCACTATTTTTAACAGCATCATAGTATTTGATACCAATGTCCCTCAACTCATCCTTCTCCGTAACCACTACTAACAGCTTCTTATAACAAAATCCCGCGTCAAATGTCCCACTCGCAAATGGATTGATCTTGTGATTATCGATCCCGCCCTCTGCATGTGGACTTGCAAGCATCCAACACTTATACGCATAGCTCTCATCAGGAGTCGACTGTGAGCGCCAAAAATACGGACAACAGAAAACCCGACCTAAGATTTTCACATCATTAGCCAATTTTTCGGTCCCTGCTTTCAAAGCCAAGTTGTGCACAATGTTAGCACCTGCACTATCCCCACCCATGTAAAGCCTATCAAAATCACCAAATTCAACCAGCTAAGGCTCTTGATTTTCTCTAGTGGCTTTCGAGTGTGAAGCAACCCATTGAAGTGCAGCCCAACAATCATGATAAGCCGCTGGTATAATATGTTCTGGGGCTAATCTGTATTCGAATGAGATTATCAAAGCATTGATATAAGGGACCATTGTGTTGAGATAGTTGTGTTCCCATGCAGTAAATGCTGATCCAATGATAAATCCACCTCCATGGAAATAGACTAATATGGGAAGTTTTTTTAGTGATGTTGGTTCGAGTTTAGGGAGGTACAGACGAGCAGATACTTCAGGAGATATGATTACGTCTTTGGTGGAAATACCGGTGATAGGGTCATTTAATGTTGGAGCAACATAAGGTGCCACCGCGAGTCGCTCTACACTTCCGTCATCGTAGACAAGAATAACATTGGGGATCTCATAGACCAACTTCTTGTTTGAAGCCATGATAGTCAAGAGAAATATGTGAAGTTAGAGAAATGAATACTTTTAATACGAGTACACACCATATATATAGATGTACTCCAAGGCTCATATGTAACTATGTAAGTGGCAAGCAACAACTGTTGCATATCGAAACTACTTTATTCGAGGAAGCATGCGAGAGAAATGTTATCATATACTAGTAACTAAAAGAAATGGTCAACTTGAATGTCATCTATCTGACTTTTTTGGTTTATTATGTAATTGCATCAAAATTGTGTTGGGATTTAATTAACATGTTAACCATTAACACTACGAGTACGCATCGGATAGATCTAGTTTAGCAATTATGATTAACACATATAATAAACAAATTAAGGTAAAAGAGAAAAAAGAAAACTAACCCTCGAAGCAAAAGTAAATAAAACTTAATGACTAAAACAATCACCTCTAACTAATGCACACACTACACGTCAAACAAAGCACGTTAGGATGCTAGTCCTTGCTTCACGACTAAAACACCTTGTGTTATTGTTACTAGCTTAAACACAATTCGAATACAAAAGTGTATACGTTCGAATGTGTTTAATGAGGGAAGAACAAATAAACTAAACAATAGATTATATATTCTTGGTTTCACACTATTAAACGAATAAAACAAAACCACTTTAATGGTCTTTTGTTTCTTTCGAATGAATGTGAACAAAAGAAAAGGCCAATAGATTTTATATTCTTGGTTTCACACTATTAAACGAATAAAACAAAACCACTTTAATGGTCTTTTGTTTCTGTTGAATGAACGTGAACAAAAGAAAAGGCAGACAACCAATTAAGGCTTTAGGGTATATTAAATGTGAATGTTTCGTATGTGAATGTTATGATCGTTTCAAACAATGAGGGCAAGGGGTGTTTATATAGCACCCCAACTTGTCCAACAAGTCATTGTTATTCACCTCCTTTAGTTAGCCAAAACCGACACATAGCACCCCTCCTAGATCCTTCCATAACTGGCCACTTTGGAGGGAAGTCTGGGAGTTTCGTTTTCCGACATACAAGTCCCTCTCTTTTATATTTAACGTATATTAGTTAGTTATTGCGTCTAACGGTAAACTAACAATCGTTAAATAATTATTTCGTGAAACATATTATACATTTAATAAATATAAAACACATATATATTAAATATATAATAAACGTGTTCTTCGTGTATACATGTGTGCCCCGATAGGCTCACACACCTTTAGTCGTATTAGGCTAATCCAACTCTCACATTCTAACAGCTCCCACTTGGGAGTTGGAGTAGCAGATAGCATAAATACCAACGACGGAAACGTCTAGCAATGCTTTCACTCGCTATTTAAACTAAAGGTGTCTGATATATAGTTTCATAAATCATTCTCAGTAGCATGGTTATTTATGTCTTGCTTTCATCATCCTTTGTTATAGATATCGTTAAACCACATATATGGATCCTAACTCATTCCATATAGTTTAACCACTTTGATTCTCGTTATAGAATTTAATTAGATATACCAAATGTAATCAAGAATCATCTTGCATTACCCTTTGGGTTCGGCCGAACAATTATCTGATTAATTTTGGAGAGGGCCCATGGTATCTTTCTGCACATTTCAAGTGGAGTAACAAATCCTTTGTTGACTACAAGTGTTGTGGATGCTGCTTCACATCACTCCGAAACATAGCATTTATAACTACCTTATTCAGGACAGCGGTTGGTATATAATTACAAAAGTGATATCCACACATAACAGAACTTGCTTGTATCTCAAGTCTAAGGATGGCTTAACAAACCATTTTAACATTTTACTCATGACAAGGATCCAAAAGTAAATGTTTGAATGTTGGGGTATCCAATATGCATCCCTTGTGAATACATATGAGTTTGGCTGGAACAATCCACATTCTCATAGAATATAACCAACACTCACATTTGCATAGCATAACAATATTCCCATATTGTTAACCGACAATGGACATATTTAGAATGATAAATCATTTCATGGATTAAACATGCAAATATGGAATAACAGGTTATATGAACAAAATAACAAATACCTCGTATCTTTATTTATCAGAAAATAAAACTGTCTGACAATTTCAAATTATTCAAATACTAATTAACATACAGATTTACATGAGACTACTAGCTGGTATCAAACCAATATTCCTAGTCAATTTAGAATGCTTAGGATATGCTAAAGCCTTCGTAAAGGGATCAACTAGATTTTCATCTGTGTGAACTTTTAATATCTTCACGTCACCCATCTCAATGGTTTCTCGAAGATAATGAACTTTTGCGCGGTAATGTCTAGCACCCTTGGTGATTCCACTTTCATTAGCTATAGTAATGGCTCCTGTATTATCACAATACATATTTATGGGTTCTTCAATTGTGGGAACAATGCCAAGCCCCGAAATAAATTTTCGAATCCATACAGCCTTTTTAGATGCATCATAAGCAGCTATATACTTAGCTTCTGTAGATGAAGTTGCAGAAATACTCTGCTTTGTGCTTTTCCAGTCAACAACACCTCCATTTAAAATGAATACATATCCAGTTTGAGATTTCAGGTCATCAGCATCTGTTAGATATCCAGCATCAGTGTAGTAAGAAACCCTGAGCTCTCGTTTCATATCACCTCCGTAAACCAGAAACATATCCTTAGTATTGCGTAAATACTTAAGAATATTCTTAACAGCAGTCTAGTGAAGTTCACCTGGATTCTGTTGAAAACGGCTTGTCATGTTCTAAGCGAACGCAACATCAGGACGAGTACATCTCACAACATACATAATTGATCCTATACCCGAGGCGTAGGGAACTCTTTGCATGCGCTTTTTTTCAGTAGGTGTCTCAACACCTTGTGATTTACTCAATTTAGGCTCATCTTGCATTGTGATAGTTCCTCGTTTGGAATTCTCCATGAAATATCTTTTCAAGATTTTCTCAATGTAAGCACTTTGACACAAACCAATTAACCGTCTTGATCTATCTCTATAGATCTTGATTCCAAGAATATATGCAGCTTCTCCTAGATCTTTCATGGCAAAACATTTTCCAAGATAGGATTTTACATCTTGTAACAATGGAATGTTGTTTCCCATGAGTAATATGTCATCAACATATACAATTAGGAAAGTGGCATAACTCCCACTAGCTTTCTGATATACACATGGCTCATCTTGATTATGAGTGAAACCGAATTTCTTAATCTTATCATCAAAACGTTTATTCCATTGCCTAGATGCTTGCTTAAGTCCATAAATGGAACGTTTGAGCTTGCATACTCGGTCATGATATTTTGGATTAACAAAACCTTCAGGTTGCACCATATAGACTTCTTCGGAAAGATGTCCATTAAGGAAGGCAATTTTGACATCCATTTGCCAAATCTCATAGTTATAGAATGCAGCTATGGCTATGAGAATCCTTATAGCTCTAATGTCTGCAACAGGAGAAAAGGTCTCTTCATAATCAACCTCGTAGGTTTGAGTGAAGCCCTTTGCTACGAGACGAGCTTTAAAGGTGTGTACTGCACCATCCATGTCAGTCTTCTTTTTGAAGAGCCATTTGCTACTAACGGTTTTACCGTTAGGAGGAAGATCAACTAAGTCCCAGACTTCGTTGTCTTTCATGGATTGCATTTCCACATTCATCGCATCAAGCCATTTCTCGGATTCAGGATCCATCAATGCAGCTTTATAGTTATTGGGTTCACCAAGATCCCCCAACTCATGCTCCTCAGCATCGACATATAAACACATTCGATTTGGGGCACAACATGTCCTAGTGGACTTACGAATGGGATTGATATCACTTTGAGGTTCATCAATTTCTTGATTATCCTCATCATGACCTAAGCTAGTGTCTACAGAAGGATTTGTATCTTCTTCTTGAATAATTTCAAGATCTTCTAGACTCCCACTTGCTTCATGATCCAAGAGATTTTTCTCAAAGAATTCATCATTCCGAGCAACAAATACTTTGTTCTCGGATGGAAGGTAGAAAGAATATCCCATTGTTTCCTTTGGGTATCCTACGAAGATACACTTAATAGATCTGGGTTCCAGTTTGTCAGGTTTGGTAAGTGTATCACGCTTAACAAGTGCCTCACAACCCCAGACTTTTAAGTAAGACAACTTAGGTCTCGTTTCTTTTTTTTTCTAGATTCAGAGGGTTATAAGTATATGTGGGTCCATGTGGGGCCAATTCTGTTAATGCCGCTGGATGGGGAGGAGCAAGCATAAATATGTCCTTAAGATACAGACGATCTAACCCAATTGTGTGGACCCCAACAAAAAAAACATTAATATATATGGGGGACCCACCCATGTTTCCCACACAGATGTTCAAACAGAAAAAGAAACGCCCCCTTAGGGGCTTTCCCATTCCATACCTCGTATGGTGTCTTATCAACCTTCTTAGTTGGAACCATGTTGAGAATGCGTGCAGAAGACTCAAGGGCATAATCCCAAAAGGACTTTGGAAGAGTAGTTTGACTCATCATGGAGCGAACCATGTCTAGCAGTGATCGATTTCTCCTATCAGACATACCATTATGTTGTGCCGTGTAAGGAGGAGTGCGATGGGCAATAATCCCATGCTCCTTAAGATGATCCAAAAAATCTTGACTCATATATTTACCTCCACGATCAGAACGTAGTGACTTAATGGTCTTCCCGAGTTGGTTTTCTACTTCCTTTTGAAACACTTTAAATGTTTCAAACACTTCATGTTTATGCTGCAGCAGGTAAACATAACCATACCGACTATAGTCATCAGTAAAAGTGACAAAGTAGCTAGCTCCTTGTCTTGACACAGTTCTAAATGGGCCACATACATCGGTGTGTATTAGTCCAAGTAGATCCTTAGCCCTTTCCACTTGATGTGAATAGGGTTTTCTTTCCATCTTACCATACATGCAGGAAACATACTTTTCAAATGACTTGATGTCAGTTGAGTTGAGAAGTCCATCATGTTGCAACTTCTCCATGCGTTTCTTGCTAATGTGTCCAAGACGACAATGCCACAAGAGAGTAGAGTCCAAAGTGAGATTGGCTCTTTTATTGCTAATAGCAAACATAGAACTATCATTTATTTTAGAACAAGACATATCAATTTCAAAAATACCATCCCTTGGGATAACACTAAAATAAACAACATTATTCCTAGAAACTGAAATTGTATTATTCAATTCAAAGCGGTTAATAAAACCATCGTCAAACAAACGTGAAACTAAAATAATTCCTCTAGTAATAGAGGGAGCATAATGACAATTGTTCAAAACAACTACTAATCCACTAGGGAGACATAAATGATAACTTCCAATAGCTTCAACTCCTGCATGTTGACCATTGCCCATGTACAGACTTAAAGCTCCTGGCTTCAGCTTCCTACTTCCCCTGAGACCCTGAGTAGTATTACAGATGTGAGTACCACAACCCGTGTCATAAACCCAAGATGTACTAGGAAAAGAACAGAGTTCTATGGTGAAAATACCTGAAGTGCTAGCTCCTTGAGATAGCTTCTTCTTTTTTAGCAACTCGGCGAGATACACGGGACAATTCCTTCTCCAATGACCTGTTTCACCACATTGGTGACAGGTTGCGTCCTTTGCAGGGTTATCCTTCTTGGGTGGTGGAGGTTTCTTGGGCTTGGAAGCATAAGATGGTTTATGCTCAGGAGCATAAGCCAACTTATACTTTTCATTCCCTTGTTTCCCCTTAGCAGCCTTGAACGGTTTTTTACCTTGGTTTTTCTAGACCTTTCCTGCACGTATAGCATGAAGTGCAGGTGCACCATCTTTCTTGGGTAGCGTCTGCTCATGTTGTTTAAGCATAGTATGTAATTCATTCACAGTCTTCCCCATGCTGTGCATATTATAGTTCTGCACAAAGCTGTCATACTCCTTAGAGAGTCCAATCAAGATTAGGCTTACTCCAAGGTTCAAAGTGACGGGATGACCGAGACACTCCAAGTTGTCAATGTAGCTCTTCATCTTTAGAACATATGAGCTAACAGATTGACCTTCTTCTTGCTTGCACGAGTGAAATTCCCTTGCGGTTTAAAGAAGTTCCTGTTCTACCTATTGAGCAAACATACTTTTTAACTCCTGTAGCATGTCATATGCACCAAGGTGAGTTAGATTTTGTTGGATTTCTAAGTCCATGGTCATAAATGAATGCAGCAATGTCCTTTGATCCCTTTACCTAAGCAGTGTGAGCTGCCAAAGCCTCAAGAGGGACTGGGGGTCCAGGAGTTGCAACAGGTGCAACAGGAATAGGATGCTCCAAGTAATTTTCCTTATCTTTAGCTGACAGGATAATGCGAAGCTGGCGATACCAGTCAATGAAGTTAGGTTCAGTGAGTTTTTTTTTCTCAAAGAAACTCTTGAGTACCGAATTGTTTCCGA